>CM056997.1:69663225-69935725 GCA_029891345.1 Dryococelus australis
ATGTTTTATACTCTCTTTAGCTTGAAGGATCACACTTGTGGTGGATTTCATTTGTAGTTCCCTCTGAGGTACCTAGGTGCTCAGATTGGGAGCAGTTTGGGTGGGCAATCTCCTTTCTGGGTATTACTCTATCTGTTTGGGTTCTGGTCTTGAGTGCCAAGGGGTGGCCCATTTCCTCTTCTTACATACCTTCAAAAGGAGAAGATGTTGTCTAGCAAAAGAAAACTAGCATCCTCTCTCTCTCAGCTGCTACCCCTTACATGCCTAGACTCAGTGCAAGTAAAGTGTGCCTGGCAATCGTAGAAGTTTTATCAAGATTTTTGGTTTTGTTCAAAATAGTTGCACCAATGATCAGCAGTATTTCAAAGCAAATTTTTTCACCTGAAAATGTTAGACAATAAATTTTAACAAGAATTTATTATTTGCAAAGTTATTTTACTGTGTGATTTATGGTAGTTTTTTCTCTGTAAAGTTTGGTATTTACTTGTATCTGGTGAACAATTAACAGGACAGCATCTTTGCGAATAAAATTACATGCCTGGATGCATATACTTGACCTCCTCTTGTCGCGACAAATTTTTTGAACATTGAGCAACTTGTATTACCAAGCATGAAGTTCATTTGCAGTAACTTCCTGCTGGGAAATTGGAGGATTTATACTATTTTATTTCAATAGGCCTGCATCTTTTGAATAAACTGATGTCCTGTAAGGAACTATTCAATGCCTTTTGTCATTTTAATAATGGGTAAGCACCGAACCCGAGTGCAGTGTAACTCGCGACAGGGAAAATCAGAGGACGTGGTTTTGAATGATTAATTATTAGACACAGGTAATAAACAAATTTTTATTGCCTTATGTGCCAATTTCTGACTCAAAGTTACAGCTTCTTTTGCAGTGATATGTAATTAATTACTTTAAAATACAGACTTTAACACAAGCGCTAAGTGTCGCCAACATGAAGCGTGGAGAGGGGCACATTGTTTATTCCCTCCCACCACTGCCCCTTTGATGTCACGTCCACTGTGAATGCACTGCCCGATCAATAATCTCTCCACACGCTCTCAGCTGATCGATTGTGCATGGGACATTCAAAATTTGCCTTGCGTTCAGTGTCATATTATTTTCATTTTCAGACGGTTAGAAAGTTTTAGGTCTGCTTGCATTTGTCAGATTATTGGCTGTTCATTATAAAGTGAGCACTTTTGAAAGACCTGCTTAAGATCTACTTACATGCATGTTGTGTATTCTTAACGCCTTATGTAAAATTAACATTGCCATGGGCCTCATCACTTTGTTCATGTGTCGGTCAAGTGAAACTGCGATGCTAATTTTTACACACTGAGGCATTAAAAAGAACAAAAAAGTAAGAAATAATTTAAGTTATCTCAAATGGTTACCTAACCCTTTTTATTCAATGTTAAGATATGGAACTACTTTCCCTCCATTGTTACCAACTTTACCAGTTGCTTGTCACTCGGTGCGTCCATTACAATATTTGCATTCAGGGCCAGTGACTTTTTTGTAAGGTTTATTTCAAAATTGCTCACTTTATCGTGAACAGCCTTTAAAATAAGTTATATACTTTATTTTCAGATGTTATATTTTTTATTTAAACGAGTTGAGGTGAAATGTTTTTTAATGTATTATTTATAGTAATATTAATATAGTAATACTTTTTAATCCCATTTTTATTGTGTTTATTAGTTAAACTTTATTCACAGGTAATGTACAGCTCTCATTATACTCAAAATGAAGTATGTCAGATATTGTATTTTATTAATGTACATGTTAGAACATTCATCTACTGAAATTTTGCATGAATGGAAATTTCTTGACAGTCCCTTGAAAAATGGTAGATGGGGAGTCAATTGTACAGGCCCGAGAGCCTGATTAAGGAAAGACCGCAAGATGATGTCCTATAGCATTCGGGGGAATATACGCCTGCCTACAACCAGATCTGCTCGACATTCCACATTTCTTCTTACTGAACTTTATTTAGCGAAGTCTTTGATTTATGGTTAAGAAACAGAAACAAATTTCAACTAGAACTGCTCCTATTCATTTTAACCATGGACACCCTGGCATTGTTTGTCTGCGATACCCTGAGCTAATCTGAAACAAAGACATTAATCAATAATTTTTCTTTTGAAAGTTCGATTTTAAATTGCCTGGACTAAAGTTAATGAAGAATTACCATTCACAAGAAGGGCTAGTGTAGGCTAATAATTGAGTTCTTATTTGACAAACTGAGTTCACATATCACGCCAGAAATAATTATGTTTTATTTGCAAATATGAATTAAAAGAATATTAATTAAATTTTGCACTTTGCCTGAAATGTTTCTGCTGAGTTATGCTTCTAGAAAGTTGATTTTTCCTAGTGCTATTCCTGACTATAGTAACTGAGTTTTCTAGTGTTGTGAGTGCTAGTTTGTCACACTCTCTCTACACACCTCACATCACATTTACAATGAAACAACTAAACAATTTTACGTATTTCAGAAAAATCTAGTTTTCACAAAAAAGGCTCACATCATTATAAATATATTCTTTTTTCATGGAATTTTTTAACATGTTTCACACATTCAAGTTAAATTTTACCGCATCACATGAAAGGCTCCAACAACATGGGGCAATTTATACCACACGCACTACAACAGTAACACCCTTTTTTATACTATTTGAGTTTAGTGTTGTTTTTTGTACACCTTTTATTCTTGGTCCCTTTTATGGCTCGTTTAGGTTAAGTTTCCTTTCTACATTCTTTTCCCTGAATAGTTACCTGGTCTCTTGAGAATTTCAACGAAGGGGTTTGCCATAAACTATAAGAACAGAATTTTTTTGTTTTCCAGGAGATACCATTGGCGAGTGCCATTTCTTACATTCATCTTGCCTTGATGGAAGGCTGAAGATCACGTGCAGAATACCAGTGCTAACACTGCAAGAGATGCTAGAGGTGAGTAGGGCAACAGTTATACTGTATCAAGTGACATCTATGTTTCTTGGTTGCTGTGTTGCACATTCACACACATTTACATGTGCATATGGCATGTGCATGCATGCACATATGTGCAGTGAAATAATGTGTCAGTGTGCACCATAAATGTAAATATGTAACAGTATGTACATGGGTATAACGCCCACCCCTTACAACTTGCTCCCTCTCATGCAGTCACGGTTTACCAAGGAAAGAAGGAAATAAGGAAAGAAAGTTTGGGACTGATTCCTACGATTAAGAATAATTATATTTTTTCTCTCCCACCAAGTGATTGGCTAGTAGGAACGGTAATGTTGGTCATGTTATGTTGATAGAAAGAAAGCTGTTACAGGGGTGGAGTGGGATGGTCGCTGGGTTATTACACGTTTATAATTAATCAAGCTAGAAAAAATTGTTAGCTGCATGGCTTTTAAAAAGTTTGTTTGTGTGTGTGGTGTGTGTGTGCGTGTGCGTGCGTGCATGTGTGTGTGCGGGTGGGTGGGTGCGTGCAGGTTTTTTTTTTTTTTCCCCCCCCCAGACAGGTGACAAAAACCAATTTTGAAGATTTATTGTGTGAATAGTTTACCAGTGGGAGGGGTCAAAGAAGGGCAGGGGAAACCAAAAAACTAGGCTGCAAGGGTTTACGTTTTCTTACATATCCCAGCTCCTATGACATATTTCAGATTGATTTAAAAACAGGTCCACTAAGAAATATCTGAACTTAATTTAGATATGTCATTTTAAGAAAACCAAATAAACATTAGACATGTTAACAAAAGTAAAAAATAAGCAACAATGTGTTGATTTTCTCAATATTCATCAATTTTTTTTCACCTTTTGAAACGAAGCAATCTAGCTTATAGAATTTTTTATGATTGTTTTATTAATACATGTGAGAATGATCAGCTTTCCAAACCCCCTAAAAAGTAATTCTCTTTTTGAAGAAAAAAATTTTGAAAACTGAAAATTATTGAAAATGCCTCACTTTTAGGCTTTTGTAAAAGCAAAAGAGGTTTTAATAAAAATTTGAAATTATGCATACTCATAGTTCTATATAGTTACAACATACTCCATTAATTACAAGACGATTATGTCTTTTGTTTAGGAGAAATTAAATTTTATATTTTGTGTGTTGTTGCTTCTAAATAGTACACCAAAATAAACATGAGAAAAATACAGTTGTTATAATAAGCACTGTACAGACATTCATTAGAGATTAAAGGCTATCAGATAGGTACAGATCTATTTGTAGGCTGCCTACATGAAGGTGGTTTGACCTTGAACAAGTTAGAACTGGCCCAGTCAGGCAGACTAGTCCTAGCCTGTGCTTAAAGCAGTGACGTTCCCAGGTTCAGTTACCACCTAGCATCTGATGGGTGCCCATGACAAGAAAGAACAATGGAGTGCTCAGTTGGTGTTCATGTACAAGAAGACTGCCATAAAGAAACATTTTTACCAGTGACAAGAACTGTAAAAAATGTACAGAGTTTTAGTGAAAATGATCAAACCTTATAAGACTTTGAACATTCTCAAATGTTTCAATAATATGTAATTATCATGAACTAGTTTTTGCAGAAGTATAAACTAATGTATGGAGATAAGTGCTGTGATGATCCATTTCACACCCACACAAATAATGTGAAGAAGGGTCTGTGAGAGGTAACAGCTGAATTTGCAGAGAGATATTCAGATCAACAGCTGATTCCTGGCACTTCTATCTGTGTTAACTGCAAGATAAAGATACTTCGAAAGTGTAATTCTACAGTAAATGCCACCAAAAACAGAAACGTACATTCAACACCAACAAAACATGAACCATTTATTCCTTCTAATGAAGAACTGTGTAATATAAATAGTGCTTGTTCAGATCTGGGATTATCACCGGTTAAAATTCAGAAACTCAGCTCTGGGGAAAGGAAACCTGCATTAGAAGAGAAATCTGAGATTAGATTCTCTTATAAAGAAACTTGAAGATACTTTTTAAATTGCACCGATAGATCTTTCGTCAGAATAGGATTGTGCACAGTCTTTTGTGCTTTTTGATGACTATTTGAAACTTATTGAAAACTTAAAGTAAAATTTAAAGCGTGTGTTAGTTACAGTAAAAAAATTAAAATATTAAGTCTTTTGCCTTCATCTTGGTCTCAAGCCAAAATCAGTCAAGAATTCCAAACAACAGAATACTTTATAAGAAAGGAGAGAACCTCAACACGGGAGCAGGGTGTTTTACCTGAAGCTCAGCATCAAACATACAGAAAACACTCACAAGATGTTATAAATATGGTAACTCAGTTTTATGAAAATGACTATTACAGCAGACAGTGTCCTGGCATGAAGGACTGCATTTCTGTTTGATGCGCTGATGGTTCAAAAATTAAAAACAGAAAAGACTGGTGTTGTGACATCTTAAAGAATTTTACAAACAATTAAAAAGAATTTTTGCAACAATTAAAGTTGGTTTCTCAAAATTAGCCGAACTTTTTACCAAGTGGTGTGTATTAGCAAGATCAAGTGGAACTCATTCAGTGTGCATATTTAAGATTCATCAAAATGTGAAACTTATTATAGAGGGTGCAAAAATTGAGCAGTCACATTTACAACTTTTGGAATTATTGGCATGTGATATTGACAGTCAGACATGCATACTTGGGCAATGTAAGGACTGCAGAAGTGTCGATTATGTAAAGAATTTTTTAAGTAGTCATTACAGTTCAGAAGAAGTAGTAAGATACAAACAGTGGGAGAATACTGATGTGAGCTTGTAAGCATGGTTCAACCTATTGATGAATTCATTCAAAATATTGTTGAACAATTGAAAGCATTAAAAATACGCCATTACATAGCAAAAAAGCAGACAGTGTTTTTAAGACAAAAGAAAGAAATTCTATTGCCAGATGAATGTATAGTCATTGAAGACTTTTCAAAGAATTTCACATTTGTTGTGCAGGATGAGATACAGACTTATCACCGAGCGAGGTGGCGCATTGGTAACGCACTGTACTCGCATTCGGGAGGACCTGGGTTCAATTCCCGGTCCAGCCATCCTGATTTTGATTTTCCGTGGTTTTCCTAAATAACTCCAGGCGAATGCTGGGATGGGTCCCTAACAGAGGCCATCGCCGATTGCTTCCCATTCCTTCCTCAATCCCTCTTCTCTGTGCAACTTACACTGTCTGTAATGACCTCGCTGTCGACGAGATGTTAAACCCAACTACCCACCTACCAGAGTTATCACTGGGTGAATAAACAATCCACTCTTCACCCTTTTGTAATTTACTGCAAGGAAGATGTAAAGATTAAATCAAGAAGCTTTTGTGTTATATTGGACTGTCTGAATCATGACACATCAGCTGTATATAATTTTCTGATGGGGCTGGTGGACAGTATAAAAATCGTAAAAACTTCATAAATTTGTGTAATTACAGACAAAACTTTGGCCTGTATGCTGAGTGGCATTTTTTTCCACTTCACATGGAAAGGGGCCATGTGATGGCATAGGTGGCACTGTCAAAAGACTAGTGGCTAAAGCAAGCCTACAGAATAATGACATCAAAACTGTTCAACAGATGATTTTTTTTTTCACTAGTCACATTCCAAGAATCACATTTATGCACATTGACAGTAGTGCAATAAAAAAGACAGAGGCTGACGTAGTACAGAGGTACAGTGGTGCTGTTCAGATTCCTCATACAAGACAAAAACACTATTTTATCCTAGTTAGCATTGCAACAATTCGTACTTATGTCGTATATGGATCAACTTTATTAAAAGAATTTTCTGTTTCACAAACAACTCCTTTTCAGGACATAGAAATTAAAATGTATGACAGTGTGGCATGCATTTACGATTAATGCATGGTGGCTTAGGGTTATAACTCAAATAGAAGAAAATGAATACTACATTCAGTTTTACCACCTAAGCGGCCCAGGAACTTCATTAAAATTACATGCATCAGATTTTATTTGGGTTCCTCAGGGTCCTAACACCTTTGGAACTCACGACTCTATCATCAAGAGGAGGGCATAACATAACAGACAAAATTAATAGTGAAATAACAATGTTATTTAAAGAGAAAGCTAATGTGTAAACTATTTGACAGATAGTGTAAATTTATTGTCAGTATTTAACATATGTGTAACTTGTTTTCAGAATGCAAATGAGAGCTCCTCACTTGAATTCCATTCAAAACACCTGTAGGTAATATACTTTGTACTAAAATATTAGTTAACTGTACCAATCAGGGGTGTAACAATAAGGGTGGAGGGGCAGGTATACTGTTGTCCACACCCAAATTTCAAGGAGGGGCACCAATCGCGCATCTTCAGATATAAAATTTTAAAAATTAATTTTTATCGCCTGTTGTTTAATGATAAGGAGGAGTGCTGAACGCAGCCCTTAGACACAATTAAAATTATTTCCAATTTTAGCTCAAAACTGTTTGTAGCTCTAGGTAGGTGTGCAGCATAACCGTTGCAGATGGCTCACCGAGCTAGCCGTAGCTAATGGTTGACAGAATGATGGACACCCCCTGGCACAACAGAGTAGCAGAGTACCGTTACGAATTTCCCAGAGACCCTCTGAACTGGTGAGTGGGCAGTATCAGTGTGTCTGTGAATGGTTTACTAGCATGGTGTGTGCTTCCACAAGCCTGATGTTAAACGTAAATCATCAGGTGCCGAAAATCGGAAAAGAAAGTGTGTTAAAGAAAAGGAGATTTCGCAACTTAGCGAAGAACTTTCAAAATACTTGCAAACACATCAGTGGTAAGTACAGTCTACGTCTAAAATCTATTGTTAATGTCAGGTAAGTAGCTGTAGTTCATTTACGTTTACTTCAGACTTCTCTGAATTCCTGCTCAATTTATACTTTAGGGATGCTCACTACGTATCGTTCCGCTAATGCAAACAATACTATAGCAAATACACCAATAGGGCAACACACCAAATTGTTGCAGTGGTGGCTCATAGGTGTTACGAGCAGTCAGATTGTTACTGGTGATACCAGAGTTATGACTTGAAAAATGATTCGTTTGGGGTTGTTGGGGGAAAAGGGGGTGGAGGGAATTTTCCTGAACGTATAATAGTTAGAATGTAGCTTTGCAAATATTTGAATACAAAATATAAGAAATTAATGGGATTTAACATTTTTTTAATATTAAATCTATAGTATCAGTTTTCTCATAGCAACGAAACTTATTCACTATATTTTAACGAAATTTTGCTCATATCAACTCTATCACATGGACGACAATGCTTAAAAATACTTTCAAAATTATTAAATATCATAAATCATTTAAAAATTAGCAAGAGGTGACCGCAAGTTACCACAGACCACCTGGCTATTCTGTCATGCCCATCAGAACCTTGCTGTGAAAGAAAAACAAGCCTCTAGAATAGCCCTTTGTGTGCACAAGTGTAGCAAACCACAAGCAGTTCCCTCCCCCTTCTTTCTCTTTCTCTCCTGATCAATCAACAATGTATTTAAAGGTCACGCAGGCAGGAGAGAGAAGTATTTTCGAGCTGGGATCCCGGCACTGCACTTGCGGATGCTGTGAATAATCCATGCAGGCAACTGCCGTAACTGATTTTTAACAACCTGGAACAATATAAGCATTTTCTGAGAAATATTATTGAAGTGATGCATCACTAACCTCACCTAATGAGCCGCCATTCCAAATTTGCCTAAATGTTCACTTAGGATTTTAGAAATTCAACCTTAAAGAGGGTGCAAAGGGGTAAACTGTGTTTTCGAGGACTTCCCAATGGCTGATAAATATGATGAGCTGTTAACCTATCTAAGTGTTGTTTACTTTAAAAACTGCCTAGGTAATGCTTAAGATAGTATACCATAATTCAGTACTTCCATAATTTGCTTATAAGCGCACTTAATATAAAATTTATTTGAATAACTTAATGTTTACGCTTAAATCACATAAAATATGTCAATGCATTTTCACATCTGCTCAAAATCATTAAATATGGCTATTAAAATGCAGCATTCGAAACAATTTTGCCCTTGTGTTTTAGCATTTATTGCAAAATTTTTCTAAAAATATGTGAAAGATTTTAGTACACAATTCGCACAGATATACATTTACAAATTGAGCAAAAACCATAGGTATTGTAACTAGTAGTTGTGCGAAATTTATATATATATATATATATCACAAAACAATTAAAGGGACAAGATTTAGAACACATATAACATTGGACGAGTTGTGGTGTACGAAGTTATATATTATGTTTCACCAGATTAGTCAAACTTTTATCTAACAGCTGCACAAACATGAACTTGTCACTTACAAAATCTATATGTCGGCGTAAGACTACGTGCTTGATTGATTCCCCACTTTAATATTCGTGTAACACAATACATTTCAGATTTCACTACTTTGTAGAGAAAATAGCTATGATGATTGATTTCATAGACCACTTGTCTTTGGAAAGGATGTAGGGACAAGACCAAATAGTAATTCTAGCTTAAACATTACCTGGTTGAATGCTACAGCCAACCAAAATCATGTCACTTTAATTTTTGAGCAGTGTACTTTTAACGAAATTGCATGGCATTGATTATTGCGAGGAGGCATTATTTTAGAATGATTAAAACACTAATGTCTCCCTTTTTACATTTTTTCTTAAAGATGCACCAACAACTAACATTAGCGACAGCCTCAGTCTCGAATCAACTGACTCGTTTAATGAGACTCAAATTCTAAATAATGCCTGGAACTAGCACAGTTATAGGTAAGAAACAATTTTGTTTCTCATAATGTGTAAAATAGTGCTAAATGCAATATTATTAAAATACATGAGCGTTTATTTCAGTAACTGATATATTTCCGGATGGTATTTCATAGATCCACTGAACTGCTCATGTGACAACTCACCCTGTGCATCAACCACAAAAGAAGTTGATAGGAACAAAAGCCAATATAATCAACACGTAAAAGAAGGTTTTGGCAATACTTCCATAAACATTGACATGACACTACGTACATTCCAGAAAAGTATCAACCACCTCACATTTCTCCATGGAAAGACGAGAAAAGAACTCACAACTTCTTGACAAAGTGGTTTCGCGAATATCCATGGCTCTGTTACAGCGAGAAATTGAAAGGTGTTGTGTGTTATGAGTGCACAGAAGCAATTAAGAAGAAACTTATGTCCCAACACAACAAAAGTGTTTTGAAACTGATCAATGGGGAAGGATTAAAAAACTGGAAAAATGCAGAATCAAGGTTTAATAATCATGAAAAAAGCCAGACTCATAAAGAAGCTGTTGTAAAAATAATTCACAGTGCCTTGAATCTGTTGTTTCACAAATTTGTATGGTGTCACAAGCTCAGCAGCATAATGCAGCAAAACCCTTGGAAGCTATTTTCAAATCATTGATATATTTAGTTTGCCAAGGCCTAGCATTTTGAGGTCATGATGGTAATTCGGAAATTTCATGCAATTACTCAACATGAGTCGGTACATTGCTGAGTTAGGTAAATTCCTGAAAAAGAAAGTTATTTACCTCCAAAGCTATTTAGAATGAGTTGACTAAAACTGCAGCACATTTTGTGTTAAGGGAAATAGTGAGCGACATTCAAACTTCTGAATACTATTCTATTATTGTTGATGAAACTGCTGACATAAGTGAGCACGAATAAGTGTCTATCGTATTCTGACAGTTTTACGCAATATGTTAGTAAAAGAATATTTTGTTGGACTGTATGAAACAGCTTCCTTAACAGGTGAGACAATTTTCGAACTTGTAAGGGACACAATTTGCCGTTATAATTTGTCTCTTGGAAATCTCAGAGGACAGTGTTACGATGGTGGAAGTAATATGTCCGTCATAAATAAGGGAGTGCAAAAAAGAATGCTGGATTTTCAACCTCTTGCCACATACCTCCACTGTAGTAATCACTCATTGAATTTAACTCTACAGGATAGTGTCAGAGCAGTACCATTAATACGAGATTGTATGCAGTGGGTGAATGATGTGGGCATTTTGGTACGTCAATCACCAAAAAGGTGAGGCAGATTTGAAGAGCTCGTTAAAGAAAAAGAATTTGTAACCATTATATACCCTGCGAATATTGTGTCCGACTAGATGGTGTGTGCGTTTTGCTGCACTTGACGTAATGTTGCAAACCTACCCTCATATATTGGAATTGCTAGGAGAATATGTTTGTTCCAAAGATTCTGGAAACAAAGCTGCAAGTAAAGCTCGAGGGCTTTCTGACCAGCTTAGTAAAGCAGAAATATACTTAGGAATTGCCATTTGCTGCAGTGTTTTCAGACCTTCTGAACGACTGAGTGTTATACTACAGAGTCCATCCATGACATGCATTTCGGCTGCTAAATCTTTTGAAGTTACAAAAACACATTTTCTGAAATGCAGGACTGATGAAATATTTGATGAATTGTGGACTGAAATGGAAGAGAAAATGAACATCTATGAACTGGAACGACCCACATTTCCCAGAAAATGATATATTCCACAAAAATTGGAGTACTCAGCAGAATCTTCAGAGAACCTCAATTTCACCACACCTAAACACAGGCTTAAAGCGATCTACTTCAAGACCCTCGACACACTTGTCAGAGAACTCGATGAACGTTTCAAGCTGCCTGGATTTTAGAGAGTTCAAATGTTTGAGGAAGCTTTATTATTGGATCCAGAGAAATGGAGTTCTGCCACAGATGATGTTCTTATACTATGTATGAAATAAATGTTCTGCAATTTTTTAAGTCACAAGTATCTGTCGTGGCTCAACTTATACCTACAAAAAGTTCCTTGAATGAATTTGTTGAAGGTCTTAGGTCAATTCATGAAAAAACCAGAGAACTCTTCCCCGAAGTGCCTACTTCTTGTGATTACCACCACTTCAGCAACTGCGGAACACTCATTCTCCCTCTTGAAGCGGCTCAAGTCTTAATCGAGATCTACTATGACAAAGGCAAGACTAAACCATTTGGCGATTTTGCACTGTTATCAAGACATGGTAGACAAAATAGACTTTAAAGCACTTTGTCAAAATTTTTGTTGCAATGCATACCGTGTTTGTGTTTTTTATTCTACAGGTATTTTTATTTCATGAGCTGTCATTTTGCAATGTGTATTAAGTTACTTTCATTTTAAGTAGCTACTGAGAGTGATATTTTCCTGTGATGTGTTATGAACTATTTATATGTTGTGTTTTGTTAAGTTAAAGGCATGCAGAAAGTCAACTAATTTTACCATTATATATTTATATATTTTATAAATGATCGTTGAATGAAAAGTAAATTTAGGTTTAAAATATGGTTGTAAAAACTGTAAAAGCAAAATATT
Source organism: Dryococelus australis (assembly GCA_029891345.1). Taxonomy (NCBI): domain Eukaryota; kingdom Metazoa; phylum Arthropoda; class Insecta; order Phasmatodea; family Phasmatidae; genus Dryococelus; species Dryococelus australis. The sequence goes on from CM056997.1 coordinate 69,675,530, forward strand.
ATTTGACTGTAAACTTCAGGCCTGTTATTAATAGTTATAGAAAATTTTAATATTTTTTTTGCATACTTTTGTAATAAACATAGTGTAGGTCTGGTGATAATTGTGTTGTAAAGTAGTAGTTGAAATATATCTAATCAAGACATACTTCATTAGAGTTTAAAGAAATTTGTTTGTTTTACCAACTGATGTTATGGAATATGTATTTCGTCTGGTTTCATTATAAATTCGGTATACCAAATTTCAAATTTTCTAATGAAATATATATATATATATATATATATATATATATATATATATATATATATAAATATATATATATATATATATATATATATATATATATATATATATATATATATATATATACACATAGAGAGAGTGAGATATTGGTTGAAATAGCTGTAGGTGATGAAAACAGAAGCACCAAAAATCAGTGGGGTGCCAAATTCGTTTTGCCCCCACGTAATATAAATATGTTGTTACGCCACTGGTACCAATGAAATTATTATTGGGACAACAGATAAATTGAAGATGATGTTTATTGTATTTTATGTTATAAGACCTAGTAACGTTTTATCTAAATAATAAAAAACTTGATTTGTATCCAGTAAAACCAAAACTAAAATTGAGCAGCTCACTATCCATCAACAACTTATGTTGAAAACAATTTGGCATAACTGCACGACATACAAAAATGTAAAATTTTATTTCTCCTAAACAAAACATATAATCATTTTGTAATTAATGGGGTATGTTGTAACTATATAAAATTATGAGTATGCAAAATTTCAAATTTTAATTAAAACCTCTATTGCTTTTACAAAAGCCTAAAAGTGAGGTATTGTCAATCATTTTCTATTTTCAACTTTTTTTTTTTTTTTTTTTTTTTTCCCCCAAAAAAAATACTTTCTAGGGGGTTTGGAAAGCTGATCATTTTCACATGTGTTAAAATATTCATAAAAAATTTATAAGCTAGGTTGTTTTGTTCTAAAAGGTAAAAAAAATTGATGAATATCGAGAAAATCAACACATTGTTGCTTATTTTTTACTTTTGTTTAAATGCCTAATATTTACTTGGTTTTCTTCAAATAACATATCTAAATGAAGTTCATCCTTAGTGATCCTGTTTTTGAATCAATATAGAATCTGTCATAGGAGCTGAGATATGTAAGAAAACGTAAACCCTTACAGTCTAGTTTTTTGGCTTCCCGTGCCCTTCTCTGACCCCTCCCACCGGTAAACTATTCACGTGAAAAATGTTTTAAATTGTTTTTTGTCACTTGTCTGAAGGTAGAAACAACACATATTTTTGTGAATTTTATTTTAAATGGTGTTGCAAACATCCATGGATGATTTCTCATGGAATGACCACGCTTTCAGGTTGATCAATTAGCGTGTTTCCGGGTTAGTGAATGAGCAGTCCATTTTTTAAGTCTTTTTTTTTTAATACACAGGTTTTTAAACTGGTAATTACTTGAGAAAAATGAAAATTTTACCATATTTATACTAAATGTGGAACGTGACATGCACATGAAATGAAGACGCTTATCATGTTTAAATATGTTGTATGGTCATATGTATTTGTGTCGTACTAAGATTGTACCTTTGACCTTGACAGTTTCCAGTGGTGTTATTGTTTGCCAAGTATCTCAGCCTGCAATAGGATGTGTCCCAGAGGCGAAGGGGGGGGGGGGGGTAGTTTAAGATAATACCCTCTTATTTCCAAGATCCCAATTTATTTTTTATTAAAGGGGGTATTTATTTTTGGTACATACAATACAAGTCTTTAAACTTCTTGAGGTCACTGACAATAAAATTCATAAGTGCGCATCCATTGACGTTTTGTACGGTGTCTGTACCCATTCACTTTTGTTTGCCTTAATTACCATACCATGCCAGTTCTCATGCATGTTTAAGGTTGTGTTATCATCTTTCAGCCAGGGATTAGTCTGCCTTCATCACTGGCTGCCTTCCGTTACTCCTAATGAGCAATTAAATCACTGATACTTTAATGAGTTTTTATCAGCAGTAAGGGCACAGTTATCAGTAACTATAGTTTCGGAACACTTGACAGTGCATTATATTCAAGGAAAAAGAAAAAGATTTTAAGAGTGAATTCCATTCTTCAATTTAGTTTTGCTATTTTATGTGTATCCTTCCGAATCGCCTGATCATATACTTCTCATTAAAATATTCATTCAATATCAAGGTTATTCTTTTATTGAAATTTTACAAATTTTCTGTAAGAACTATTTTAAATATAATACTACAACTGCCCAAATGTTTGTAACAAATATGTGAAATCTCACTCCCATAACTCACTTCACTTGTTGCTACACGTCATCCTCAGCCCCAGTGATTTCATTGTTTTCAGTAATCTTTCTAGCCTTGCACAAGGTACTACCCAGCTGTGTGTCAAAATTACTGTCGAGTGAAATCAGTGAATAATTGAAGACAGTCACTGTCAGAACTGAATTTTTATACGTTAAACATAAAATTTACATAAAAATTTAATATTTGAATAGGAGTTTATTTAATTCTAAATTCTCTAGATAACAAATTTTGTTTTACTCTTGAGGCAAAACATTTTCCTATAGCTATAGTATAAACAAATATTTCGTAGAAAACAATACTAATTGGTAACGTTTACAGCATAATTATATTGACGCTATCGGGTGAGACGCGAGACGAACAATGACACAAATAATTATGGATAATTTGGGCGCCAGCGGTGCTTCCCAATCACCACACTATTGAGACTCAGGGTTCTCGGGGATGTTGTGGGTTCTGTGTGTCCGTCTCACCCGTGCGTACTTACAAACACTTTGGTAATATTAAACTTATAATAATAAACATCACTGAAATAAACAATTGATTAAACATATGTGGCTAGGACACTGTCACTACTGAATAAAAGAATTGAGTTCACTGTAGACTTGTTTTTATTGATATTGTTCATACACATCAACGTGCCAATGAAATGATTATCTTGGTCATGACTAGCCAATTCCATTTGGGTGCTTCGCAGCTCGTAAATAATCTAGCGCACGCCTAAATGGATGACCTCACAGAGGTGCATGAACGCACAGCCTTCACAAGGGAAGAGCGCCGACAGCCGCTAGGCTGGACTGACTGTTTTTACCTGAAGACAGGATACTGTGAATTACAAATGAAAACCCTTAATATACATTAACACGTGTGATTACTCAACATCACTAACGTAAACTCGTCGGGGCTCGCCCTCCTGCACGTGGTTAGTGTGGTGATGGCCTATACACAGAGCCAGCTAGAATGGGGATAATTGCACCGTACACTAATTACACAATTACATAGACCCTTAAATGATACATAAAATAAGATGGGACACGAGATGAATATTCCCAATAAACACACACATGTGTGAAAACAAGCTTAAGTGGCGCAGATGCCGCTAGATAAAGTTCGTAGCGGACCACGTGGTGCAGGTGAAAGTGCAATATTTCTGCGTGGAAACGGCAGACTAAATTCAGATAAAATATTATTCTTGTTGAGCAAGTGTTTCTCTTTACGATTACCATTATTACAGGCTTGTAACATGCCTGATGGCTGTGAATCAAACATTACTGTGACAGCGTGTTCAAATACAAAAAGCATCAATTTATGTGAAAAATACATTGAACCCTGAATAAAACTGACATAGAACCCTGAAATAAATGATTGCACGTACAATGTTATATAAATAAGCTCTTAAAACGCAATGATGGCGTATACAAAGAATTGGCTTCAATCGGCCATGTGGTTATACGTGATGTTGCCGTAAAATATTCAAACACGAAAATTACCCTCAAATACATACATAAAAATAAAGCTCTTAAAATTGTGTGTAGCAATTATGCAGAAGTTACACTGAAATGCCATAAACCTAGGCAGATGGCGTCTGATTCAAAATGTGCGGGTCGCGTGACCTCTCCGACATCTTTCTCCTCCTCCTCGATTAAGTTTAAAATGCCACAAGGGCATAAGAATTAGTAAAGCGGAAGTATGATGCTGGGGAAAATGACTGGCATAAACGTACGCAAGCAAAGATTAACCGGTGAACTACATTGACTATGGAAACCTAAATCAGTGAACAAAAGTTGTAGTGCATACGTTACAGTGTCTTACCTCGCCAGCTCTCCTCAACAGACTGTCCAGATACAAGCATCCCACGGACCTACCATGGCCACCTACGGGGTTCACATAAGCGGAAGTGCTATGCACGCCAAGTGAAATATTTTATATTGAAAATAAAATGGCACAAATTAAATTAGATATTGTTTTACATTTCTATAATTTTGTTATGAATTTCAATATTATTTTACTGTCTCTTTGTGATGGCGTTCATATCAGAATATTAAGTGTTCTTAATCTTGGTGCCGCGGGCACTTTGAATATTCATAATCAAACAATTAAAATTAGTACCAACACTTTAAAACATTTTAAGACATATTAAACACTGTAAAGACAATATAACATATTTTACCCTGAAATTAACATTTATAGGAAAGTTCAAAATTATCGGCCTCTTCGCGCACGTGCGGAACACGTGAGACGTGAGCGCCGTCATGGGCTCTAGCCCCGCTGGCCTCTAGCTGGCATCAATATTTTTCTGTATTTTTGTTGCACTCACTTGACCCTTTTTTCCACATCCTTGTTAAGAGTACCTATTTTTTGGTACATACACCTGTTTTCATGGTCTCGTACCATAGACCATGATGCTTTCATCTCTGAATGCGAAAATACCAAGATTTTCACATTTATGATTAGCAAATCCAGAAATAAATGTAAAAAATTACGTACACGAGACTGCAAAGTGCAGAAGTAGATATATAATATAATACCTATAAACAAAGTACTACTTTTTAAAAATAAGTAAGATACTAAAATTACAGTATTTACTTGTGTATAGCATGTACTATGATTTTTGACTATTTCCAGGGGGAAAATTTTTTAAATAAAATGGCACTAAAATTTGTGATGCCCTGTTAGTAAGTATGGAACCAATTATTCATTTGATATTAATGTGTGGTGATTATATGTTTGTAAAATACTTTACTTAAGTAACTTGGCTGCAAAAAGCCAAAATAAAAAAAAATCCGGAAACCTTGTGCTCCTACTACTCAACATTTCCAGCTTTGTTTTTCTTTTTTCTCCTTTCTCCTTTTAGCGGTGACCCGGGGGGGGGGGGGGGTTGCTGTGCATGAATGTCACACTACCCTTATCTAAAAAAAAAAAAAAAAAAAAGGAGCTCCTTGTTCCTTCTCTCCCCACCCGAACATGGCTCCCTAGCCTCTGCTGTGGAAACAGAGGAATGACGTAATTATCGACCAGCAAAATATGGGTCTTATTGCAAGGGGGTGGGAGGGCCGTAAATATGTGGCAGCTCTGGTTTTGTGACGTGACATGGTGCAATTAGTTGACGGGGAGAGTGTTGGGTAGGGAAGCCCTATTTCGACCTACACATAACTGAAGGGTCGCTGAGAGAGAAGGGAGAGAGGTGATGTAAGAGCAAGAGATGAGACAACAGACAGTCCCGCCACTTCCTTCAACATCCCCGGACAATTTATGGCTATCACTCCCCCTTCCACTTTTTTTAGTGACATACCAAACGTACTTTCCTTGTCCCTCGATTCTGATGGATGGACATCAAGAGTTTTTGACAGTAATGTAAGTCTTAACTGCCATTATCTAAAATACAAATTTTGAACAAATTGTTTTTGTCCTTAAGATACTTCAGATGAATGCCTCCCTTACTGGTTTAAATATTAGTATGGCATTGAAAACTGCAGGTTTTGAATAAGCATATATCTGAGTCAAAGACTACAGTAGAACGACAACAGATTCGTAATAGCAATAATTTTGCAATGCACCATCATATTCTTTATTAAATACAAGGTTAATACATTCCTTTAAAATTAGTGCCTTTTTGTTTGTTCCCTGATCTTGGGATGGAAAAATTGGTCAGTGGAAGGTGGGAGGGGATCAGACATGTCACATGCATAGGTCTAAAGAATGGTAACTCATTTTTCCTTCTCTCTTACAGGGAATGAAATGGATAGGAATGTGTCTCATCTCCTTCCCCTTCAATTCCCTACAGCCTCTTCACACCCCTCTTGTCTTTTCTGACTATTGTCCTGTTGCCATACAGAGATCCATTTATGGGAACAAAGATGGGTGAAGGAATGTATTGATCACTTGAGCAGCTAGCAAAAGGGAGGTAGTAGACAGGGGAAGAAGAATTCCCAAATAAAAGAGGTAGATAGATAGACTCCCTTATAAGAGACAAGAGGTAAAAGGCCACAGGGAAAGAATGTTACACTATCAGTTGGTTCATTTAGACCAGGCTTCCACATTGTTTACATTTCAAAGTTGGAAAATAAAGGATGCAACTACAAAATAAGGGATGGGGATATTTTGTTCAATTATAGGCTGTTCACAAGGTAAACTGAACATTTTTTAAAGCTGTGCTTATGATTCACTTTTATGAACATTGTTTATTCTTCCACCATATGTAAAATGAACGTTGTAATGGGCAAGATCACTTACGAATGCATCGTTCAAGTGAAACACAAGTGAAAATATTTTACAAATTTGCTCATTTGTACACTTATTTGCATTTAAAAACAGTGAGCAAATAAAATCTTTTTAGTATTCACAAATGTTTACCTAACATTTTAATTCAACGACAAAACATAGAACTACTTTCACTCCAGCGTTACTAACTTTACTGGGTGCATGCCACTCTGTTTGCTCGTTAAAATATATGCAGGTAGGGGCAGTGGCATTTACCAAAGTGATCGCTTGACCGTGAACAGCCTATACCAATCATCACAACACATATTCTAATCTTATAATATTTATGTGGAGGATAGTCACGTTGAAAATTTCACTGTAAAATGTGCTTCATAGTATATTGTGGTCAACATATGTCCTTGCGCATAATGGCATGTGAAAGTAGTACATAGTGTCCGAGATACGAGTAAATACAGGAGTATTATACCTACATATACTAAAGCTGGGACAGCGTATTTTGAATGGGAAGTGTGCAGATATGGCTGAGAACCACCTACTAAGGATCGACTAGGACAAGGTCGGTAGTCTTCTGCTTGACTCAGGATTGCTGGCCTATTCGAAGGAGCTCAGCAGTTACATCTGATGTGTGACAGTCCCGGCTGGTTGATTGTCTCTGTCTTGGGTGACTTACTCGACACTAGGCGAGTTGCATTTCAAGGTAGTTATTTTGCTCTGGGCACTGGGACCCGCCCGGTGTCAGCACGAGTCTAGTTGGTCGTCTACTTGGTACAAAATCGGGTTCAGTGAGTTTCACCCGGTGTTTAAGTTGTGGTGCAGTAGGGTGTCATGATTGTTTGTTGAGTGGTGGTACTACCCCTGTTCCCAAAAGCTGGATGACACTCGTCTGGGGGTTGATTTGTGCGGATGAGGGGATAGGTTGTGGTTCTGGTATACTGGTTGACCTTTCGCTAAACAGTGCCTCCTGCAATATGGTGTGGTATCCTTCAGTGACTTTGGTAGGTAGTTCAAACAACTCCACTGGTGTGACGGTGTGTACATGTACGGTGAGTCATCTCAGCAGTGCAGCCTGTGCACATGGATTGAGCAATCCGAATCAGCTAGGAAGGATATGTAGCCCTTGTGGATTCTTAGAGACAGCCCTCGCCTTCTTGGTCTCTCTCTCAACTCCACCCCTATACAGGATAGTTTAATGTTTTAACTCTTTTAGAGGCAGTGTCAGTAAATCTTAGTTTGAGATATTTTACCGTGCGGGTCCCCTTTCAACTGGTGAGATAGAGTGGCTTCTTCATCTGAAAGAGCAAGGAGCGACCTGCAGGTATAAGGCTGGGAATTCCCTTACACTAGGGGGTTACAAGGCGCAAGCCGGGGAAGGGTACTTGCAACTATTTTGCCAACTGGCTGTGTGTATAACATAGTTTCAGGACCGAAAACGGAAGAAATGAAATCGACCACGAAACTGTTCGCGATCGTCATCTGTTGTAGAACACCTCACTACTGCTATACGCTGTTGAAGTCGTCTGCATTAGATATTCCTATGTGCCGCCATCTTGGATGCAAACAACTTGTTGCTAGGCAGTTGCTATGGAAGGAGTACAGCAAAATGGCTATTTTTCAATTTGTGTAGTTTAATTTGTATGTCCAAGCGTGAATCTGTAATTATTAGTGGTGCTTTATTGACACATATTTTAATGATGTTTTGCATTTTTCCCTGAAGAATTGAATTTATCCCCAGTAAAGCTGCAGTCTCTGATTCATGTAGCTATCCAGTACCTATGAGGGTCACACAAAAATATTGTCGGTGTATCCAATTTATTGATCGTAAAATAATTGCACTTGTTTCATGATAAGCAGTGTCTATAGGTATTAGCAATTGTTTTTCTAGGTTTGTATTTGAATTATTTAATTTGTACATAAAATGAAAATTTATTTGCCCATTACCACCAAACGCCTAAAGGTTTGTACTATGCCTAATAAAATTTACAATAACTAAGAACTTACCTTATCCCTACAAAGAAAAGCATAAAGTAACAAAATTTCTGTTTAATCAAAACAACCCTTGTTTCCTAAATTGTGTTGTTTAACCACATTAAATTAATGAAGGCCTGACCTAACCTGACTTCATGTAAGGGGTTGGGTGTGCTGACGTACAATCACAAATTGCACAAAGTACAATAAGGACTAACAGGTGTAAGATAAAGTAATTAAATTGTCTCAAAATAAAAATTAATTCTGAGAGTCCTTATTGTCCTCATTTCGACACACGATAGCGCATCTGCTGACATCCTTTGTGATTCACCTATAGTGAAATAATATCTAATAAGGTTAGGTCTTTTTAGATATAATGCAGTTAAATGACACAATCTAGTTAGTCATTTATTCCTGTTATTGATTATTATTCTTTTTCCGAAATGTGGTGAGAGCATTGGCACACATATTCCTTGTAATTCACCTATCATGAATAATAAAAATAACGTGGTCATATTTCAGTTTACCATATTTATGGTATTTAAAAATGATGTATTTCTGGGCCTTTTATAAGGAGTTTTACTATTACAGTTGAAATATAATTACTTTGAAGAATCTCGAGTACTACAGACACCTACGAATGCACATCTAGAAGATTCTACCTTGTCTTTTGCGAAAGGAATGAATTTACACGTGTCTCTAAACTTAATGTAATTGCATCCAAATGAAAAACAATTTATTGTCGCTCCTTCGTGATTACTATTACGCAAATATTGTGAAAGACAAGAAAACTCTTACTACACCATAGAAAACTACTGGATCACACTTTTGTTTGCATTCAGCACGACAGTTGCTAGGTAACGGTACAGAATATGATGCCAACTTCAACAGCATATAGGCTGCTCACAGTAAGTTCACACTTTTGAGGCCCTATTTACTTTTTCCTCTCAGCCATTTTCTATCCTCTAATAACCTTTTCTTAATTATTAGTGTCAAGTAAGTAATAAACACAGTTTGTATATTCCACCGCATTTTGAAGTTAATGTCTAAAGCTAAAATAAAATATATTTATTGACTATTATTCCAATTGAGAGGGCTTTCAAAAGTTGTCACTTTAACGGGAATAACCTATAAACACAGGGACTAAGTGTTACCAGGCATTTTGAATCAGCAGCTTGAGTCTCACACACCCACATATCCAACACGCAAGAAATATGCAAAATAAATTCTTAATTCTGTATGTTTTGATCCATACAATTTCAAATAAGTGATTCTGGAATATTGTCCAGAGGAACAATTTCATATTTCTAGGGCAGGTAGAATAATCAGGAATGATTAAATTTACGCAGAAGTTGCAGAACCAAAGTATGTGTTATGTTTAAATAAGGCATGCCTTTACACACATTGATTCTTTTCCAATCTTATTCCAGGTTATTTTTTAAGAAAGTGCTTGTGGTATTTTTTTCTGCTGCAATACTTGGATTGTACAAGTAAAACTAGCAGGATAATTCATCTTTTTAACACACCAGTTGGATTTTTATGACAAAATTCGCAGTTAGCCTTTATTTTCCACATATTGTAACTTTGTTTACTAAGTAAATAAAATGCATAATTTTGACACCTCTTGCTCTTATTCCAATAATATTTTACTTTATGATGTGTACAGTTAAATAATTGTTATGACCACACAAATTCTCGAACATTCACTTACTTTCTAACCAAATTAAATTACATGTTATTGCAATGGCTCATACAATTTACCATATAAGTAATGTGACAAAATTTTAAAAATGTGTAAGTTGGAAATAAATAATAAAACCACAATTAATATATTGTACCCTCCTGAAGACTTTGAATCAAAATTGAAATAAATAAGCATAGTTACACACATACACACAAAACAACCACCACCATCTTTTTACAGGGTTACAGGGGTCACATAATCTCCAACCCAAACACACACTTCCTGTGGAACATAGTCTCCAACTCCAAACTATTCCACTGTAACTACCAACTGGACAAAAACAAAAATAAAACTTTACAATACAGAAACATACATAATGATAAATTACGTCTTCCAACACCCCTCCTCAATTTATCCTCATATCAGACCAATGTATGTCTAGGTACTTCAATCATCCCAAAATGTTTCCTATGTCTCACAAAAAGATCACTTGACACCCTTAGTCAACATATCTGCCTTCTGCTCAGCTGATGGAATATATCTAACAGCAATTACATTGTTTTGACATAGATCTTTTATAAACTTATACTTTATGTCTATATGCTTCAAGCGTTTTTGTTCCCAGCTACCCACAGCACAAATGCAGGATTGATTGTCTTCAAATATAATTATTGGCTAATAAAGTTCAATACCTAAATCTATAAACAATTGCATAAGCCAAAGTAGCTCTACAGTTGCTGAAGCTAGGGCTACAAACTCTGACTCTGCAGTGGACAAAGCAACTGTCTGTTTCTTTTTAGTTGCCCAGCAAACAGCATCACCATACATTTCAAAGAGGTACCCTGTCACAGATTATCTGTCTGGTCCATTTGCAAAATCTGCATCACCATACCCCACTAAAGGAATGTCACTGATTCCTTTAAACCACAATCCTAAGTCTAATGTTCCTTTAAGGTACCTCAGTGCTCTTTTCAGATCTACCCACTGCACTTCAGTGGTATCAATTTGGAACTGACTATAAAAGTTCACAGCCACACAAATATCAGGTGTGGTGGTCAAGCATGCGTACATGAGGCTCCCTACTAATTCTCTTTAAGGTTTTGCATTAACAATGCACTCCTTAATAACATCATAATTTGGCTGCAGTTCCAAGGGTGTTTGTACAGGTTTCCAATTTTCCATTTTGAATTTTGACAACTTCTTAAGATAACAATTTTGGCTCATGTACGTTGTTTGACCTATTCGTTCTACCTTTATGCCGAGAAAATATTGCACATTCTTCAGATCTCTCATTTTAAACTCGAACATGAAATTTCCCTTCAACTCGTTTAGTTTAGGTAATGATTACAGGCAATCAAAAAGTCATCAACATAAAGTAGCAAGTAAACAATACAGTCATCAGCTCTACACGTATACATACATCTATCTGCATGACACTGACTGAAGCCAAGTGACTTCACAAACACATCAAACTTCAAATTCCATTCTCTTGGGGCTTGTTTTAAGCCATACAATGTTCTCTTTAGTTTAAGAACTCTACCTTCTTTCACTTGGACCCCTTCAGGAGGCAGCATAAAAATTTCATCCTTTAAGACCCCATGCAAAAAAAGCATTCTTAACATCTAAGTGATGAACATACAGTGACTTACAGTTGGCCAGACACAGAAAAATTCTTATAGTAGTCAGTTTAGCAACAGGTGCATAAGTATCACCGTAATCACAACCCTTAATAACTAATGTGGCTTTGTATCTCTCTAAATTTCCTTCTTTATCATGTTTAAGAGCAAATACCCATCTACTTTTAATAGCTTTCTTTCCCTCCGGTAATATGACCTCCTCCCATGTCTCACTTTCTACTATGGAATTCACTTCCTCATCAATAGCTTTAAACCAGTTATTTTTGTCAGTTCTGTCTTTCAGCTCTTCAACATTCATTGGTACCCCTTCACAGTAACCAGTGGCACTAATTGCAAAATTTATATCATCCACTGAAGACATATTAACAAAAACTTTCAGATTTTCTGGCTGCTCTGTGTTTAATAAGTTTACATCCTTACCCATCAATACTCTAGCTAAGCTATCCCCTTCTTTAGCTACCTTACCTCTAGAGCCCTTCTTCAACCCACTTAGTACATAATCTTTGAGATATTCAGGAGCCTTTTTAACTCTACATCCCTTATATTCCTCATCTACAGGTAACTCCTCAAAACCCCTGAAGCTCTCCTGTTCCCTTCCTGAATCTGTGCCCTCCTGACTTTCTTCGGGTGATTTTGCTTGTGATGTCTCCTGCCTTTCGTGATCCCAGTACCTTTCTTCAAATTTAGTTTTAGTTTTATCAAACTTAACACTACTAGCAACAATCACTCTTTTCAGATCTGTGCACCACAATCTTTACCCATTGTCACAATAACCCAACATGAAACATTTTCGACTATGGGAATCAAGTTTACTACTCCTCTCACATTTAACTTTGTGTGCATACACTAAGCATCCTAACACCCTAAGCTTTGTAAGGTCAGGCTTCCTATAATACCATAATTCAGCTGGCAATTTCCCTTCTGGTAGAGCCGAAGTGGGACTTCGGTTTATTAAATATACAGCTGTTAAAGCTGCTTCAAGCCAAAAGTTTTACCTAGGTTGGAACCAAGTAACATACACCGCACTTTATCCAAAATAGATCGATTCATGCGCTCAGCTACTCCATTCTGTTCTGGAACCCTTGGAATAGTTACTTCATACTGTATACCCTTTTCTTGCAAAGAAATCTCATACTCCCTGATTAACAAACTCTCCTCCATTATCACATCTGAAGTTACAAATCTTCTGCGAAAATCTAGCTGAAACCATGGCTTCATACAACTTTATTTAATGTAACACCTCATCCTTTGACTTTAGGCCAAATGCTACTGTGAAATGAGTATAATCATCTATTAGAGTAAAAAAATAGCTTTTTCCATCATGTGGAAGGTGTAATCGGACCACACTAATCACTATGAATTCTCTCTAATGGCCTTGTTGCCCTAACCCTAGAGTGATTGTGGGACCCTGCTGTTTGTTTACCTTCGATACAAACCCCACACAGATCAGTATCCCCTTGTTCAACTTTCCCAATATCAGTTACAATCTTTGATAACTTGTGCAAATTCTGATTACCAATATGACCCAGTCTAGTATGCCATAGCTTAGTATTACTCACAACTGAACAAGCATCAATTACACTGTTTGGATTTTCTACTACAATAGGCAACTTGTACAAATTTCCTTCCCCGTTTACTACTCATACAATACAGTGATTCTTAGAAATAATACACCTACCTTTGTTAAACACCAATGTAAAACCCTTACTTTCTAGCCGAGATACTAATATTAAGTTGTGTTTCAAGTTTTCTACCAACAACACATTCTTGATGCAAAATTTCCTGGTTTCTCCATTAACCTGTGTTAGTGCTAACACATCACTGATATCTTTAGCTACTAGAAAAACTTTTGATTTTGCAACACCTATTGACACTGGGTTATCAAATTTTTTACAATTTATCACTGGGGTATCTGCCATTACAAGATGATTGGTTGCCCCTGAATCTAGAATCCAAACACTATTATCAGTATGATTATCTTCTACTGCACGACACTCGTTTACTGACATCAGGAAGCTGTACATAGGTAAATCATTCTTCTCATCTTGGGCAAGGTGAACATTCTTCGGTGGATTTCCACTTCCTGATGATCCTCTTCGTACTTGTCGTCCTGTTTGGAACATCCCTCCTCCAGGTTTCCAACATTCATGTCTCTTGTGGCCCGCAAGCCCACAGTTGTGGCATTTGTATGGAAACTTTTTCTTCTGGATGGTCTCGCTAGATTCCCTGCTGCTTCCTGGCTTAGCGCCAGTTCCTATCGGCGACGGGTTGAAAAACATGCAAAATTTTGCTTTCTTTTCTTTCTTTCCGAGAAGTCTCCTCTTCTTCAGTTCTTTGCCTGACAAACTACAGTGACAGTTTATTGGCACCCAGTGTCTGAAGTCCAGATACTACTGCTTCCATTTCTTCAGGCATTGTAAGTAAAAACTTTATGATAACTCCATCATGTAGGCCTAGTTCTCCCACGGTCTTTAATTCTCGAACCAGCCTATCGAACCTCAGACAATACTCGTTGAATGTTTCAGCACTAGGTCTATATTTCATAGTATGCAATTTTTTATTCAGCATCATTCTACTTGCTGCTCCTTTCTTTTCAAACCTCCTTTGGAGACCAGGCCATATTTCATATGCAGTCATTTTACCCTTTACATGCTCCAGCTGGCTGTCTTGAATCCACTGTGCGATGAAGTTCTTGCGTTTTCTGTCTGCATGTTTGATTTCCAGTAATGCCTGTGCCTTTGAATCTTTGATTTCTTGTTTATCATCCTCTGCTTGAAGATATGGCGCCTGCCATTCATCCAGTGGTTTTTTTAAATGTTCCAGCACTTCCTTCTCATCAAGAAATACCTCCATCCTGAATTTCCAGTCATCATAATTTCTTCCATCGAACAATGGTATCCTGAATTTTTCTTCTTCCATCATGATGGCTGTGATAAACTAGACAGTGGGCTATAACCTAGCTTCTCTTCATAACCCTTTTAAATATATTATGTTTCCACTACCTGCTACATACTGTTGGACGAGTTGGTAAATGTAACAGGTTAGTGTTAAATTAAGCCAAAGGTCTTCCATCAACATTCAATGTAATTCATAACTGATTACATACCAACAAAGACAAAACAACACAACCTTTTACAGGGGGTCACATAATCACCAACCCAAACACACATTTCCTGTGGAATATAGTCTCCAACTCAAAATAATTCCACTCTAATTACCAACAGGACAAAAACAAAAATAAAACTATTTATAATACAGAAACATACATAATGATAAATTGCATCTTCCAACACATTTGTAATATTACAAATGATAGGCTTGTATTACAACTTACATTATTGTGATGTGGACATAAAATAATTTCTTTCCATTTAACAATAGTAATGAATTAATGGAGAATATGAACAAAAAATTTCAAAATATAATTTAAAAAAATTCACGTTTTACCAGCATGGGAACTAGAAACCACTTCCCTTGCATTACTATCCCACATTCTAAACCAAAAGACTAAACTGACTTATGAGCTTTACAATTATTTTTGAACTCAACATAGCAGCAGTAAATACTGACAAAATGTTAGTGAAGATATTGGGTTAAGAAGAACGTATTTATTGTTCTGTGTATAAATTAAACAAAAAGAAAGCTGGAATCAGTGGATGGGAATGATGCCAGTGAGGGACATTCTTTGCAAATGTAGTCGGTCTTCCAGCTGTACAGCATGCGGTAAAGCTTCTCCTTTCAGTATTTCCATTGCATCACTTCACTGTGCTGCGAACTTTCTCTTGCCGAATCACACCATTACCATTGGGTGGTTGTGTCGTGACGTGACAATGTAAGTGTGATATTGTGACACTTGGATGTACAAGATTAATTTCATTAATATACTGACAACAAAACTAGATTTTGTTCTTTTTAGTATGATCAGTTGACAACACTGTATATTTACATGCATGTGTTACAATAAGCTTGTCCAGTAATCGTAAGAGGAATCAGACTATACCCACAGCTAAGAAAAAAGATGAGAGACTGTATTTCCACTGTCTGAAGAATCATCACATAGATATGTATTGTTTTTTTATGCCAAATATTTAACAAAACTCCATTTGAGAGAGATATATGGACTAAAACTCCATGCACACATTTGCACCATTGATTCTGTCAAACTTGGGTTGTAGGCAAGTCTCCATGATCCTATTAGTGATCAAATACTGTGCCATTTTGCATGGCATCTTTTTTTCTACTTTGTTTGTCTTCTGGGATACACACACATATTTTGTTTTGAGTGTCAAAGCTCGCTTTTTCCCCAATTTATTCCTTCATATATTTGTTTTTTCGTTACTAATAAGAAATAATTTTGTTACCTTAAATGTTGTAGTTATAGGCTGTTCACGGTAAAGTGAGCACTTTTTAAGGCCCTCCCAACAGGCTTTAACCACTAATAAATATAAATGTTTTTGCAGTATCAGGCATTAAATTGGTGGGTGAAATGTATACACTGTGTTTATTCGTCTCATTGCAATGTTTATATTAAAAAGCAGCAGGCAGATGCAAATTGGATGAAAGGAAAAATTAAGAAGGGCCGTAAAAAGTGCTCACTTTACCATGAACAGCCTATACCTTACTGAACAGTATTATTGGCACTTAACGTGTGAACTAGAACCTTAAGTGAAGTTTATTTTTATAGTGTACTGAAAAATATTATCATTTACTTGTCATTTGTCTGCCTATGAGGATTTATTTTGTACCTTATTGTAATGATTAGTTTGTGTGCGACTCATTTGCTTTCATTACTTGGCAACTTACACTCCAAAATTTCTTGTTACATCCCTGTAAGGCCAGTATAATGTGCGTTCATTAGGTACGATTGTCCATCTGTAGCAGTAAGCTTTGGTGATGTTATTTTTTTCAACACAAATTACGTACATTATATAGTTTTGGATTTAAATTACGTTGTTTGGTTCTAATTATCTTGGTAACACGTATTGAAAAGCAATCATAGTTAAATGCTTTACATTTTCTGGTGTGAGTGTTTGCCTTCTGTCACTAACTATAACAGAGTACTTAGAGAATGAATGTTCTGAGTCTACATTAGATGTAGGAAACCAGTTTGCACCTAGGTATGCCTGGCAAAATTTTTTGTAGTCTGCATTAAGTTAACATTGCACCTTAGCAATGTCAGTTTCATTAGACCTTAGTAACATTTTTCTTCTTCTGCTATACTTTTTAATGCCACATAGCCATGTAATAAAGTATCTGTGGCAGCTGTGATACTGATGGTAAGTTTTTAATAGATGTATGATATTTGCATTTTTGATGATAATTCTGCACATATTCTGGGATTGGAAAAAAAAAAACAATTTCTTCAAATGTTTCCTGACAGGAAACATTGTGGATCAGCTCAGTCAAGTTCACTCTATAAATAATACCTAAACAGGAACAATGAACCAGCAAACTTGAACATTGTGTCAGCCATGTGATGATGTGAAAGAGTTAGAAATATACACGTGTTAGAATCTCACCACATTTTATTCTTATTTGCATATAGAAAAGGAAACTGAATTGCCGGTTTCAGCAGTTTTTAACTTTACTATTAAGATGTCAAAACATGGAATTACTTCTCGTAGTTCGCTGCCAACTTACTTAACTGTGAGTAGGTATAGCGGTCATTGCTTATGTTAAAATATACGCAGTTACAGGCAGTGATTTTTTTTAATAGGTTGATTTCAGAAGTGCTCACTTTATCGTGAACCACCTATACTTTGCATCAACAAGGGAAAACAACACAATTCTGAATATCTGCTTGTAGTTAAAGTAGCTGCTTCCACTGTTATAGGGACATAGTAGAACAACATTTTTTCTGTCCAAAGCCCACTACAATGGGGAAAAGTCCATCATATTTCAAAATCTCTTGCGGTACTCAACCACTCTTCTTTGGTAATGTTCAAAGATAATCTTCTAGCCACAGGTATCATTTCTCTTTATTTGGTATTAGATTTAACAACACAGGGTCCTACCAGGTGACAAAAGTGTGTTGAAGTCCTATACAGACGTGAGTGAACTTTTTAAATAGTTTGCTACGTGCAGACTGTATCTCCTCAACAATACTCACATTTAACTTTCTGCTGTCAAAATCTGGTCTTGATAGCCAAGACTATTTTACTCAGGACATCGGCTCAACATCATCCCTAGGCCAGGGGTTCCAGAAGAATGGCAGCGATGCAGTGATACCTTTAGCATTTTTGGCAGCAGAGACTACCTTTTCATCCCTAAGCATGCAGGCAGGAAAGTTACATTTGAAAAAAATTGCATCAAATTGACATGCTCATTAGTTTTTTTTATTTGAACCAATAGTAAAATTGAGAAAATTGCAACAGTATATAAGATAAACCAAGCAGTTTGAAGATTTTTTAAAATACAAAATGGAGTTAGGAAAGGTGAGCTTTGTCATACATAAAGAACGAAACTTTGTCTTAAAAATAAAAATAAAAGAAAATAAGTATAAAAACTTAAACTGTCCCACACAGTGATAGAAATCACAGAAGGCCGAATTACTGTGAAGCTGCAAAATTCCTGAGAAAATGGCATAATATTAGAGGTAGTTGCCAAATTTAATTTGGAAGGTGGTGCCAAAATAGGAAGAACTCGCCTATCTTCTAACATCATCTATCCACTGCTGACTGAGGTGTGCTGCCTGCCGCCTGTTGGGCAATACTATGGGATATACTGTCTCCACATAATCTTTTGTATGTACAATAGACTCACAACTATCTGGCCTAATGTAGTGGAAGAGCAGGCTGAACAACAAAAAAGTAGGATAGGCTGGAGTTCTCTAATTAATCACTTCCTACCCCACCCATACCATTAAAAATTATACCAAAACCTGCTTCTATTCATATTTTATGACCTCTTAGTACAGGCCTGTACGTTATATATGTTTGTTATGTAACTGTACTGTATGTTTAAAAAATATATTTCAGAAGAAGGAATTCCAAGAGTAAAAATATTACGTATATTGTAAGATAAATTTTATAATGTCTAACTTAATTGCAGGAAACACAAAATGATGTACATTGTACAGAATGAATACATAAAACTTCAAAACAAACAAAACATTAACGTAAAACATAGTTCTGGTTTTAAAAAAAAATTATTTAAACTTATTTTACTGTCCATTGATAAATGATTTCACAAACGTGAATAGGTAGGGCTAAAATAAAAGAGTCGAAACCTACAGTTTTTAGTTTTTTAAACAGTCGTTGATAGATCACTGCTTCTCCCTGTCAGTCCTCTTCTGCGATTCAATGCCCCTCCACTTAAAAGCAGATGATGTCAGCTTGGTCACTTAATATATTGCAGCGCTGCCTCAATTGCCTTGAACCTTTCCAAATGTGGGATGAGATTTTTCCTGTCATCTAAGGATGCCTCCTCCTCCTCTACTTGTATTTCTTCTCCCTGTGTCACTGTGGGCAGGAGGGATTCACGCACATCTCAGCTATCCTTTGGGAGTTGGAGACTACCATTGGATGTCAGTAGGATCAGCCTGTAATGGGTGTAAGGCGTGGGCTTCCCTGGTGGTGTTGCCGGGGAGTAGAGATGGGTAACCAGCATGTAGTGTGTGTAAGATATGGGGGTGGCACAACGGTTGACTGGGAATGGGGTGGAGAACCAGCCTGTCATGGGTGTGTAAGGTTTTGCCTGGTGGACTATGTATTGACTACTAGGAAGTACTACTCCTCTTCGCCCTGTTTGTCACCTGAGTTTCACTTGCTGAGACCTGGTTGGAATTTGGTTGATTACTGGAAGCCTATTCCTTGTCTGTTCCTGTCTCTGTCAATATTACTGGTATGCGTAAGGCCTGGTGGTAACTTTGTTGACTGAAAAGAAATCTTGCTCCCTCTGTCTGCTCTGGAGTGCGTGGCTGGTGACCGAAGGCGCTGGAGGAACAGCTGATCTGAGAAGTGTCAGAGCTATTGCCAGCTCTAGTAACGGAGAGCAAGCTGAAAAGTGAAACCGGAAAGGGCTAGTGAAGTGTCTCTTATAGCCTCTCCTAGCTCAAGGGAACCCACTACCTCCTTGTGGTACCGCTGGGTAACCTCTCCATAGAGGCTAGCAAAAGTGGGAAACTCCCGTGCGTTCCCTATGCCTTGAAACATGGCAATCATATTGGTGATTTATGCTGGCGGGCCGGTCGATTCCTTTACGGTCAAAGGGGCCCAAAAGCTGAAATTCAATGTGAAGAAATTCAAGCTGTGGAAATTTACCACTTCCGGTTGGGGTATTAACCCACCGAGGTGGAGAACCCGTAGAAAAGTAAGGAGTAGCACGGGTTGACCTCACTTTCCCCGAGAGGTTTCCTCAGCTAGCGGGGGCACGGGGCGTAATCCTGAAGAAAAGGGTTGCGTCTATAACCACACGTCTCGTTTAGTGCCCTGAGGTCAGATTGAGGAAGGACTCGTGCTGGCAGTGGGGAGTGTCTGGGCATTTGCCTAGGCTCCACTAGGTAGTAGGTTCTCCCCGCCATTGGAGACTGGGAATGGCCTGACAGATGGCCAAAAACAGAAAATTTGCCTGAGCGGTGGGAGGGAAGGCAGGGCCCGAGGGCGGGTTTAGCCGATTTGCTCATCCGAGAGGCCTGCGACCCCAAACCCGCAAAATGGCTGCAACACCTGAGAAAGCAAAAATCCCGGGATGGCTTAAGCTGAGAGGGGTGATTATATGTTTAAATGTTTTGTATTTATTCTCCCTGTCTCACCATTTCCACACTATCATCAGTTATTTCATCAACTTTGTTGTTTGCCATCCATTCTCTAATTTCAATTGCAGTGACCTCATCACAGCCCGGTACATTTTCCAGCAACAAAACAAGTTTATTGTTTTAGTCTTCAACTTTGGTTTCACACCCAAGTTCAAGGTTGATATGTCCACCTTCATGGTCCAAGTGAACTTTCCAAGACCTTACAAGTGATATGTTTGTAATCTTTTCCCATGCTTTGGCCACCCACTTATGGCATCTAGCATGTCAGTCTTTTTCAGAGTGGTTAAATAGTCTCCATTATTAGCCATAGCTGATATTAAGGAACTGAGAAGATGCTGCGATACTTTTTCTTTACCATTTCAAGGACACCCTGGTCCATTGGCTGACAAACAGCAGTCACATTGCTTGATAAAGATAAAACTTGCATGTTTTCATGTGCAAGTTCATCAGTGGCTGAATGCAAAGGTGTGTTGTCAAGAATTAGCATAGCTTTTCTCGGCAAATTGTTGTCTTAAAAATGTTTTTCTACAGCCGGTATGAATTCATCCATGCTGTCTTTTGATGTGTGTAATATAAGGATAGTGATTCCTGATTTTTCAGTTTCTTAAAAGCTCTAGGTTTCTTTGATTTTGCTATTAAAGTCAACCTAAGCTTGTAGTTGCCAGTTGCTTTACTGCAAGCTAAGATGGTGACTCGTTCCTTGCTTTTCTTGTATCCTGGTGTGGCGGCTTCATTGTTTGATACAAGCGTTTTTGTCCGGGGTATCTTATTATTTAAACCGGCTTCATCGCAGTTGTACAAATGTGCCCCAGAAATTCCCTCCTTTTCAATAAGGTTAAAAAAAAAAATAGTCTTTGAACAAAGATACAGCCTCATTATCAGCAGATAAAGTCTCCCCACTTATGGTAATTTGGCAAGTACTGAATAGTTTTTTCCAGCAATCTAACCATCCATCACTGGCAGTAAATTTTTTATCTTCTTCTATTTGTCGCTTATTATTACAATGCTTTTTCCTGCAATATCGGCTCAATAACAGGCAAACCTTTTCCTCTTACATGTTCTTGCCACAAAAATAAAGCTTCACCTTCTTTATACTTACCTTTCAGCATGGTTTTTCTTAATTTCATTCCACTTCTATTAGCTTGGACTGCACACCACTTTTTAATCCACTTGCAACGCCTTGGCAAAGTTGAGTTTGTATGAAGGTGTTAAAAGTCAAGTAGACAGTTAAAAGAAAAACTATATTATTTATCATTTTACTGTGGAGAAATTTTTTTAGAACCACGCCAGATACTCAAGGATCTACTGTAATAAAATTTTACTATATGTGATCTTGCTCATCTGAACTAGTAGATCAAGGAAGAAGAAGTGGCTGGGCGAAGTATAATACGTACAATTAGCATGGCCAGTGCTCCTTGCCAGCACAGCTCATGTGAAGTGTAAGAAGAGAGGACAGAGAGCAGGCTAGGCACAATTAAAAATAAAGCCCATTCTGCAATACAATATACATAAGAAAACAGACATGGAATATACAAATAGAACAAGTGAACAAATCAAGATTAATTCGAGCTATTCTTCAAAACATTGAATCATAATGATCTGCACCTTGCAAAATTAAAATTAAAAAAAAAAAAAAAAAAAAAAAACAGTTTTGTTGCAAATTACAGTTACAAGCTTTATAACATACATGCCTCATCTTTTATGTTTTACAGTGTTTAGTACTGCCATACTATATGTGTGTTTGTTAAATTTTAATAGCCACCATGAAGCCACATTCTTGTTATCGTGTAAACCACAACAGGTATGAAAACAAAGATTGAGTCAAATATTGATTCCCAGTGGCTACATGGATTCACTGACATTGATTAGTTGGGAGTTGACCAGCTTTCTTAAGTTCTTCTATACATCTCCATGTATGATTGCGTCCCATTGGAGATTGAACACTGAGCGTGTTAAGTGTGTGTATCTATAATATGTATCCATATCCATGTCATTGTAGAACGAGTCTAATGGGTGTGGTAGCTGTAGTAGTTGATATGAGGTAAGTGTGCTACGCTGAAGAGTTGTTGTGCCTATGTTGCAGCAGTCATTCTCTAGTGAGAGCGGCGAGGAGGGGTGCATACCACTGGAGGAGGTGCGTGCCTTCAAGGCCAAGATGTGCCACGTGACAGAGCAGCGCCTTAAACTGCGGCAAAAGCTGCGCAAGCGTTTCGACCTGCTGTGCTCAAGCAGACTGCCTATGCCAGGACAGCTATTGGCTGCACCCTGCGCTTCCCATTAGCCAACGTGATGCTGCAGCCATCTCCTTCTCATCCTCTCTTTCTCCACCACGTCTCATGCTGGTGCTATTCAAATGATATTTGTGTCTGTCTTTCGATACATTCCCATAATTTTGTTATGGCTTTGTTATGGTGGGTAGTGATTGTGGGAGAGTTTACTACCTTTATGCTGCATTGTGTATTTCTTATAATGGTTCTTTCTGCAGTGGTTTGAAATACCTTGTGTGTTTGTTGTGTTATTGTTCCTGTGTTGTCGCTTGTTGGGAAGAGTGCCAAGCTCTTCATGAGAGTTGTTGGTCTTTATTTTGAGCAAAAAAATCATCTGGAGTAGAATTGAGAGTTGCTTTTACAGTAACTGTTAATGGCCAAATTCAGTGTTGTTAGGTATGGTCAGTGGAATGTGAGTGTATACTTCTGGATTCAGAATTGATTATTCATGTGCACTTCTTTGTAATAAACGCACTTTCTCCAGAGCAGACACACGGTACTGTCCGCATTTAAATCTTGGTTTCTGTTTTATAACAAACAACGAGTTATCAGTTTGGTGTAATAGTAAACCCAATTCTGAAAAGTAAGTTATGTAGCAGGTGGTAGATTTAAGCCATTTTTCAGATAATTGATTGACTATTTTCATGTTGCATCTCAACCATTCCACTCTTTTTTCCAGTTGTGTGATTTGGTAAAGTGAGCATGCAGTTGATAGTTTAATGAAACAGAATCTTGTGTGGTGATACTTTAAATCATTCCAGACACTCCCTCTTTTATACGTGATGTGTTTGATGAAAAATACCATACTAAGGACATTCAAAACTTAATTGGAGAATCAAAAATACTTTTTCACTGTGATGTCTGTTTTTTTTTTTTTTTTACTGTAAAATTTGTTTACTAAAGTTTTGTATGGTGTTTTAAGTGATATAATTTGTTTCATACTTAAGCTAAAGTTGTTTTTGTTATATGTAATTTCTGGTTAATTATACATGACCAATACCAATTTTAAAGTCTTGAGTCTGGATAATTTTTTGCTACATAGTTATTTTATTGTCTTTCGATAATCCTAGTATTACATTCTGTTTGGATGTAATTCACCACCTTTTGCACGATATACATACCAAGGTGTGTTCAGACATTTTTACAGTTTGGTAATTAATGTGAAGTTTCAAGAGAAAATAATATGGTGGGGTTAACTTAACCCAAGTATGCGTACTGTATCAAAATATTTATATTATTGGTGTAATTGTAATGTAAATATTGTTTGTACTAACTGAAGATTCCATTCCAAAGAGAGAGAAAGAGAGGAGGAAATAAATGTCAAAAGGAAAAGAGTAGATATAATTATGCTGCGAGTTGTTAAAAATTATGGAAAGAAAATGATTTTTGTCTTGCTGACTAGTTGAATTGAAAAGTTTATGATAACGTGTATTTTATACTGTGTTATGGTACTTGCCTATGGGCGGTGTAGGTACAATTGTGGAATAAAGTTAAACAATGTTGTTTGCATTAAAGTTCAATTTTTTTTAGTGATTATTTTGTAATGGCAAACCAAGTGCTCCCAGGATGACCCTGAAAGCATCTACAATCAAGTTCACATACAGCTCCAACAACCTCATCCCTATTTCTGTAACAAAACTGATACCATTATTCATATAAGTAAATTGTGAGAAACCTGAGCAAGCTGAGGAAAAAAATTTGCCAGCGGTATGTGTTAAAATAGTGTCTTGAGGTTTTTAGATGCAAATGGTAAGAGTAATACTAGGAAAAGAGGGTTGTCAAATTTTGTTGCTGCAAAGAGAAAACTAGACAAGAAAAAATACCTATCCGTGCTAGTTTAGTCTTAATAGTTTGTAATGTGTAGCTTGCCCTCGACAGGATAGGCGAGTTCAATCCATGAGATGTAATAACTCACTAATAAGGAAATTTATGTGCAACATGGTTCTGGGTAGTGGTAGAGCTTCTATGGCTCTGGGAACAGTGAACCAGCCAAACCTGCAAGCCAGTAGGCTGGAGTGGATCTCAAGCTGTCTGTCCTCTGTGGGGCTTGCCACTGGACGAGATGGGTGATGGTGCTGCTGGTTCACTGATGTGTGGCCTCCTCTCGTAAGCAAGAGCATACTCTCCGACAGTCTGCTTCCTGCTTTACAGAAAATTTTGCCTGAGAAGTAGCTCTTTGAAGCCCTTACCATCTCTGCTCTATGGTGAGGATGTGTAAAAGTAAATACTCAAGCTTGGATTCGGCAGTGCATACTAGCTAGGTTAGGTGCCCTAAGACCCACGGGCAGTCGAGTCGAAGGCGGACAGTGACTAGATGAGTGGTCCCGTTGGTCTCTGAGGTGGCTTGAATAAATGTTATGGGTAGACTGAGGAGTGAGGTCCCTGCAGTTGGCGGGTGGCTTGTGCCTGCTCCAGAGCAGAGGAAACGCTGAAGGCCAACTGGGATGGGTTACTTGGCAATTGGTTGGCTGCAGGAACCATAGTTGCCATCTTATCAGCCCACTTAGTCCCTCCTTGTCTGGTGAATGGCATGTGGTAGGTTATACAGATTGTCGCAGCAAGCAAGGGGCAGGTGACAGTATTCCCTAACTAAACTACCAGATGTAATGGCATCACGCTGCATCAGACCTAGTGCTCCAACTGGTGAATTTCATGCAGTGGATGGAGTGGGTTAGCCGACTTGGAATGACACTAAAGCTTTGTCGTGAGTTACTTAGAGGCTACCGGGTCACACCTCGTCAAGCCTGGCACTCCAACCGGCGAATTTCACGTGATGTATGGAGTGGGTTAACTGACTCGGGTGGTCCAGTTGCTTCCTCGTGGAGTGTACCTAGTAGGGCCTCTACCATACGTGTGTGCCAAGTGCCTTTGCGTATTGGACCCACATTATGGGTGGAACAAACTGTGTGTTGTTTTGCTATGTGCATACTGCCCAGTTAAGGTAGCCTGCAGTCCTACTCTAACGGAAACTGGTTGGCAAGACGTGGCTATTGTCAGCCACGTGTCATGCGTCAAAACAGAAACCTTCTTGTAAATACAGAAATACATTTTATATGTACACTCATTTTAATTTCACAAGAATAACCAATATTGAAACCATGAAAATTTTACCAAAAGGTAATATATTTTATTATTTTTCCTATTCACTTGCATAAAGTATGTGTTATATACATAAACAAAAACAAAATTCCTCTTTCCCCCCTCAACATTTTTAGGAAATTTTCCTGATGTGTTTTTTTTTTTTTTTTTTTTTTTTTCTTGCATCAACGCTGTACAGTTTTTTTGGTCATCACAAAACTTTCTACAGGTTGCCCAATTTTAGTGACCTCTTGCATATATTGCATCTTTAAATTTAAATTTGACATTACAACTTGCTTGTGCCTTTCTCATTATCACTCATGTATGTGTGTCTGGGATGCACATACAAGAGAATTTTAATGAACTGCAGCAATAAGTACAGCCGTTATTGCTGTAAACTACTTGGCAAGGTTGCACATGGTCACTTTGGTCACATGCATCCACAGTTGCTAAGAATGCTTGCAATCTCTTCATGAGAGCACGTAGTTACCAAATGTCAGTTTTTCCCATACGTGAACAAACATCTGGTTTTAAAAAAAAAAACTTTCCAATTTTAAAGGCCCAAAATCATGGTGCAGCCTGTACATGCATGCATCCTATACATGCCAAAATACAGTGTTATTCGCATCACTGTTAGTGATGGGCGAGTTTGATTTTTACAGCTTCAAGTCAAGCTCTATGCAACTCGAGTCAAGTTGAGTTCAGTATAAAATTTTCGAATTAAAATCGAGTTTGCACCATAAATGTAAATGTGTACCTATGTACACTGGTATAATGCTTGCCCCTTATACAATACAGGGTCCTCAGAAATTCCCATTACAAACTTCTAGTACTTGTAGAGGAGACTGAGTAGACAATCTTTTGAATAGGAACCCATGTCCGGAAATGTACCGTTACTGCGCTACAACCATTTAAAATCAGGTGTATCACTTGTCCACTTCTACTGAGGGGAAGAGCAATATCATGGATTTTCCTGTGTTGGTATGCAGTACATTATGTTACAGTCACCTGATGGCAAGTGATGTCTACCCTGCCACGGTATCCTGCCTCGAGCTCCATTCACGCGCCTTTGCATTTCCGATCAACATAGTTGAGTACACGTTTGTGGAACACACAAACGTGATCCTTGTGTATGGCGCAGCTGAAATTATGGAAGAGCAGCTCGTCAGCTGTATCAAAAGCGTTATCCACAACGTGCGACGCCATCGCATACCCTTTTCGCCACAACTGCACAACGGCTCCGAGAACGAGGTACCTTCACCCGCAGACAGAAACGACTGTGGTGCCCAAAGAGACGCCACACTCCTGAATTGGAAGAGGCTGTACTGCATCACGTTGAACAGAGCCCGTCAACAAGTACGCAATCAATTGTGCATGCAATGGGTGTTGCTCCCAGCATCATCTTGGAGTTTCTGCATGAGCAACTACTACATTCTTACCACCTCCAAAGTGTAGTCTTTGCATCCAGCCGATTTTGCACCACTTCTGCATGTGGTTCCTACACCGCTGCACTGACGACCCCCTTTGATTTGAAATGGTTGTAGCTTGGAACCAGTACCTTTCCAGATATGGGTCCCCTCAACCAAGTCCTAGAAGTTTGTAAAGAGAATTCCTGAGCACCCTGGATGCAAAAGATGCAGGTAGAAATTATATTTTCACATTCTTTGATCTCATCAATTCATGAGTCTGAATCAGACAAAGATGAAAAGAAACATATAGCAATCCCTGTTTACATCACGTATAGCAGACACCATTATTCCTGCTGAAAACTGCTGGCAAGTATTCAACTGATTCCAGTACTGAACGCTACTGGAGTGCGAATTTTTACTAACGGCATTCTTTTTGGCATTCTACTCGTCAATGCTTCAAGTACTAAGTGTAATGTAGCCATTACAGCACCACGTTGCACTGTAATCGTATCAGCTGCCGTGTAGTTCTTCATTGAACCGCCGCCAAGCACTGGTGGTCGCATCAGCCAACACAAAAACCTGTGACCAAACTACCGCACCAAAGAATTGCAGCATCTATGAGAATACGAGTTGAATTGTTTTTGTTTTCAAACACTATCCGTCCATGGCATTCTTGGATGCTAAAAGTTAATTTAATTTGTGTAAAAAAAAAAAGTTGACTACAAAAATGTTAGATTCGTGAAGCACAAAAGGTGTTCGTTAATGACGGGGTGGATGGGATGTGTGATCTCCAGGAGTAACCAACCAAGGAAACTATCCAGAGACTACACCAAATGTTATAGAGTGGGTAGGAAGGGGTGAGGTAGGGTGAGGGAAGAATAAAATTTAGACTTACAAAAATAGAAAAATGAGCCAACACTACTATCTAACCTGCAAAGCATGTGCTGTAACTTTTAGTCAGCAGAGCCAGCGCGATACCCTGTACCCTAACCACTTATCAGAAAAAGGCTCATTGCAACCCAATGAAAACAAAGAGAAGGGGGGGAGAGGGTGGGTGGTGGTTAAGGAAAAGAGGGTGTTCACTCGGTCAGGCAGCGAGTGTGTTTCGCGATCGCTTCATGGGTCTGACACCTAAACAATGCAAAAAGGAAAACACTAATAAAGTAGATTAAGCTACCAGTTAATAGGCACCCAGTGCCTAAATACTATGCTCCTAATGTTATTGGTTGTATGCGAGAACTATAAAAACAAAGAAGGGGGGGGGGGGGTTATCCTAAACCTATTGCAGAAAGAAAAATTAAAATAAACAATAGAGGCTTTTATTCAAAATAAATATAATTATTAACAGCCAAACACACAAAATCCCAGCTATTAAAATGAACAAACGAAACAGTTTAAAGAGAAACAACGTTAAGAAGTGAGAAAAACAAAAATTAACAGAATTTACTGTAGGGCAAACAGGATACACTTCTCGCTGGTGTAGCTCACCCAGGGGTGAGTATAAAATAAAAACAGTTAACCTTAAAGATAATAGGGGTAGACAGTCCCCATACAAGAAATAAACAAATTAGCTGAAGGGCTATCAGGAAGCCATTCTCAAAATGAAGATACCTTAACCAAAATTATGTAGGATCAGTGCATTGAAAGATTAAAAATTTGTTTAACCATTTGCCCCCTAGGGCTTAAATGAAAATCACACAACAAATAAATATATAATTAAAAGCTACTTTATTTACGAGTTCTTATACTTTATAGATAGATTGGCCAGGATAATTAACTAAGCTTTAAATGAACTTGAATAAGATTTTAATTTAGAAACCAGAGAAAAGGGTTGAAATACTCCAAAAAAAAAAATAGTTTTGGGGAGGAACCTGTCAAATGAAAAATACTGGGGAACATAACCTACACCTCAGTTTTGGTCAGTGTAGTAGTACCAACACCACTCAACCTCCGACAAACCCAACAACCTGTGGAGCCACCTACTAACCAGGCACTTCTGAAACTAATGACATTTAATTTTTTCACAAGAGATCTGAAAAACAATAATATTGCAAAAATGTAGTATACTTCCCAAGTAGTTAATTAATGTAAACCTTAAGCTATATAAGAATCTTAGCTCCGATGGCTCCTCGGCCAGTGCTAATGGACATAGAATATTTGCCTATAGAGTAGCAGCCCAGGTCTTTCAACATACCGTTGCAGCCGACGTCCTACATCATCTTCAAGCAACTGACTGCTATGTATTTAAAAACTTACTATAACCGTAAACCTACTGAAAAGCATGGCCAGGGCCATTCCTCGTACCTAGCAGAGAAGAATGATCCGACCACTCACCACACCACAGATTTACCCCATACTCATTGTAACAACGTGCTGCTGCGGCCACATACCCTGTGTCTACTCACACCAGTTGCTCGATCTTGACTCCCACTATCCCACTCATGCCTCTCCTAGTCAGCCCATCCGTAGTCAACCGTGACCTTGTCAAACACAGCCGATAATAACAGCTGTCTCCCCTGATGTCACGAGCGAGGCCGACGACATGGCGGGCCAATCAGAGCCCGCCACTGCCACAATCGATACATCGATACCTCGCTGCCAACTCCCTTATTCTTCTAACTGTTCTTACTGCCTAACGGCAAAGTGCATCCATCACAACAAACCTGGCTATTACCAGGGAAATCGTTGATGCCGTTTGCACCTGCACTCGTTGCTTCGAATGAGCAGAAGATAACAATTCTTCCTAACTGCTGAAAGGGGAATACTAGCATCAGGCCGAGCAAAATACAACCTGCCGCCGTCGCTTTAGGAGAAGCCTGCTGATTCAAGTGCTGACGAAATGCTTTCAAGATTAAAAATAACAAATGACCTTGATGTCAAAAAGATAATAAAATGCCTGTATTCTAAACACAAAAAACTGTGAAATATCTGTTTCCTAATTTAATTCCACCGTAACTTAACTGATCTAACCATAAAATATAAATAAATAAAAATGGAACAAGCAAAGTCTGCAAATTAAGAATATCTATCTGTGCAAGCAAGAAAAACTACTTAGATTTAATTTAAAGGAATGAATTTAAAACGAGACACTTTCAGTTAACTTGCCAACTAAAACCTACACATCTAGTTTAAGGCCACACCTTTGAAACTGACTTCCCCACAAACACATTTTAAACTTAACAATCATGAAATTATTTATCACCACGTTACTTTTTTTTTTTTTTTTTTTAGGCAATACAAGTTACTTTATCAATCCTAATGAACTAGTAACAAGGAGGGCTTAACCCAACTAAAAACAGCCTAAATCCCTAACCTAACCTCCAAGCAGTGTTGCCAGATTGGAAATTTCAGTAGAATTAGTGAAAATTCAGTAGATTTTTAAGAGCGCAAAATAACACAATGTGCAAAATAAATTAAACAAAACAGCAAATTATCCTTACAATGTATTCACAATAATGACTATTTCAGTAATTTCTTTTAAACTAAGCAAAAAAAAATTAAATGGATTTTATAAATTGCAAGGAATTTTAATAACAAAATTGCAAAAGAGTTAGTTTGGTTAAAAAAAAAAAAAAAAGTACACAACTGTTAAGGAAAGTAACAAGTTTGTTTACCTCATATTTTCAATGCAATAATATTCTATTAGTTTCTTGACAATTAAACACTATGCAAAACAGAAGACAATTACCAAAACTCACTAAAAATATCAATTATTATGTTATTGGCAAGTTTTTTTACATTTACAACCATTATTATTCCTTAAATGTTTCAAACTTTATTAAACACATTATGTAAAATGCAAAGTTAAAAATATTATACTTTGCTTCAAAAGTACACTGAAGTTGTAAGTACAAACTACAATGTTCGCTGTATTTAACATAGCCATTACACCCATTAGATAGTGATTTCAGTCTGCATCATACATTGACGCTGTCATTTTATTTACTAATCCACTGATGATTGGAAAGTCAAAGGATTTGGAATTTTTAGGCATTATTTTTTGTATGGAGGAGTCCAACGAGAGAGTCTGTTGAAAGCCTATTCCGCTGCTTTGTTTTTTATCATGTTGACAGCTGAAAAAAATTATTTCCACGTTGGTACTCGAAAAATCAAATTAAATGAGGGAACATTGAGTTTTTTGACATGAAACCAAAACTCTTCTGCAGACACATTTTCATCAAAGTCAAATTTGTGGTTTTTTAGAAGTCGTCACTCCATATCCAGTTATTGTAGCCTATCTTCTGTAACAATAGCCGGAAATTTGCTGGCAAGATGAGCAATTGATGGAAGTTTCTTTTCTAAAACTCATTTTGGATCAAGAACTTCCAGTTCTTTTAGCACAGTGTTTTCAAATTCAAAATGTTTGTATATCTGACTTGCTGCCTCAATTAAAAAAATCTAAATGTATTCGGAAGCCATGAAGTGCTTCTTTTGTTAACTTGTCTATGACTTTCGCACCTACACTGTGTAATCACACTACACTGCTTCAACCGAACTGTATGAAATGGAACTGGTAGGTTAAGGTAATTCCCCTAAAAAAAAACGTGAAATACGCCAGTACTCATCACTGAAAAATATCTCGTGTATGATGACAATTTCTGAAAATAATTTACTTGTATATTTTACATGTTACTAGAATGTAATAACAAAAAGTTGGCATATTTACTTACCAATGTAAACCCATTAAGTTTATTAGAAAGTAAATATGCAAACATTAAATTCTTTTATTATTTTACTGTTGTTAACCTTGTTGGGCTTCCTTAGTGCGAGTTAACTACACCATTACCAACTAAAGTAGCACTGCACTGTAAAATTACAACTATTTTGAATACTGTATTGTCCAAGTTAACAAATTATGAAATTTAAAAACATGGTAACATGAAGACCGAAGTAGATTTTGCACTGTTTTCAGTATTTCAGTAGATTGCTATGGAATACCTAGATCTACTGAAATTTCAATAGATGTGGCAACACTGCCTCCAAGGAAGGGAACACAATGTGAAAATACAAAAAGTAAACCATGGAGGTAATAGATGATGGAGTGGCAACAGCCTATCTTCCCCACAATAATCAAGTGAAGCATATTTCTTACCCGAATTCTTTTAAATGCACGTGTGCAGACCAATTGTTTATGTCAGCCACCATATTACGAGTTGAGTGGCAAAAGTTACTTTGTACATTGGCATTGCCGGTGAAGTAATTATTGCGATTTGTTCTTGCGGTATGTTTCTAAATGTACATGGCCTAAATAAGCCTGTGAATCAAAATGCTGTACAATATTTCGCCACTACCCGGAATTAATTAAATGAAAAACACGCCTATTTAACAACTTTTAAACATGCACATTTTTTGCCACTTCTAGCCCTGTCCTTGTCTTTCATTATCGTCTGCTACCCGGCTTCACTTTCGTGTCTCCGCTTCCACTCCATAGACTAATAACTCCATGAAGAAAACTAAATTAAGGGTAGGCCCAGGGGGTGGCTATGTCCTATACCATGCAGTGTTAACAAGTGAGGCTAGTTTATAGCGTGGAGTTAGGCGGTTGTTTTCCGGTAAAAAAGGTCACGTGACCAACAGTAGCTAAAAAAGTTGTATCGGCCTATCTTTCACGTGAATTTTGATGAGTACTAAAATCGACATAAATTAATGTACAACCGTTTTTGACCTAAACGATAATGTACATAAAGCATGAGAGTATTTGTATCAGATAACTAGATTTAAATAGAAGTGTTATATACTGTGTTTTTGTTGATTTGCTTCCAATTTCCTATATATTTGCCTTGAAAATATTCCCGGAAATAATTTTCTGACGACTATAGGAGCTTTTCAAAGTTATGATAAAACTTTAACCGTACTAAAATAGAATAAAATACACTATTGAAGTTGTCTGCGAGTGTGTTACAAATGAAGCAGCCATGCGGGAGAGAGACTACATATACATACATACACACACTCGCAATTAGGCTACCGCCTGGTGGCAAGCTCTCTCACCTCTCCTTCACCCAACCAAATCCTTTTCCACTTCCTTCCTGAACTTATCAACCCCTCACAGATACCAATTCCTCCCTCGACACATTCCACTTACAGACCTCACAAGCATGGACTGCGTACCCCGCTTCGTTCTCCTCCACACCCTCAGAAGATTCTCACTGTTGTTTCCTTTACCTCTAAACACCCCCTTACTTAGCTTGCAGTGTAGCTATCCCCATCCTCCCTCTTAATTCACCACCCTGTACATCCTGACAAGTCGTTCAACTTTCCTCCTGTCCCTCAATGAGCTCAACCTCATTTCTTTCATCATCACTGATGGCCTGTAGTTCCTTTCTTCTTCATCATCCTGCCCCTGCCTTCTCCATCTACCCTTCACCCATCTTGCTGCCCTTCTCGACACCTTTTCCAGTTCTCGCACCTCCACCTCCACATACGGATCCCATACTGCTGCAGCATATTCTAACATTGGCCGTACCACTGTGCCATACGCCTTCTCCTTCACCTCACAGCTGACTCCATTCAGCACCCTTCCCAGCATACCCAGAGCCCTTCTTCCCTTTGCAACCACCCTCTCTACCTGTTTTTTTCCATCTGAGGTCTCCCTGCAGTACAATCCCTAACCACATACTGCACTACCGGCGTCCCCCTATCCTCTCCCTGCTTGTGTATAGGTACCACTATAGCATCCTTCCAATTTTGTGGTAACTTACCCTCTCCTAAGGACTTTTTAAACAGCACCTCTAAATATTTCACCAACTCCCTGCCACCAAACTTTAGTGCTGCATTTCCTATCCCATCTGGACTCCCTGCCTTACCGCTCTCGCAATGCAAGCTTATAACAAGAACATAGTTATTACATGAATTTTGCGGTACAGTTCAGATTTCTATTTATTTAAATAGTCAACACAATTATTAACATGTATACCACACTTTAAATATCCCGAAACATGATTCCCGCAAAACTTTTTCATCACAAATAAATTAACAAAAATTAATATCAGGTTAGCCAACACACTGTTTGAAAATATCCGCGATACATGTACAGTCTGTCTTTTCTTGTGCTCGTTTCTCATTAGTCGCATAACAGTTTTCTTGCTGCGATTGTAGCCAGTTCATTTTCATACGGAATAGAAAGCATTATTTAAAAAGTATAATTTAACAGCTCTTTTTAATTTCTGTAAACTATTAATTTACTTCAAATGACTGGGTAGGTTATTTATTAGTTTTGCCCCAGCATAGTTATTTTGTTGAGGGAACGCTATGGTGATTGTAAGGTGGGCTTTAATCCGTCAGTAGTCACAATTTTAATTCAGCCCAACACGTTAAAAATTTCACATTGGGAGAGAAAACTACAATAGGATATTATTTCTATAAATACACTTTTAGGGATAATAAAGGAACCACCCTATGGTTAGGTTAAAATTTACGAAAACTTATTCGCCAGCATTTTACGTTACTTTGGGTTGTTTAATTAGATTAGGATGCATTGTTGAACTACAATGGGTGAAAGACGCATGCATCGCAATTATATCAATAACAAGTGCACATGTACCAACCACTGCCAAAGTGTTCCACACACATATTTTTGACAAAATTTCTTTGTTGTTACCTACTAACTTGTGAAATTATTTTTAGAGTGAAATTCTTCTCTGAATACATTAAAAACCATTCAGTTTCAATATCTCAGAACCACGCTGCAGTAACTTGCCAAACAAACACTCCTCTTAGAAAAAGTATTATCGGAGGTTCCTCATTGCATTGGAAAAGGGGGGGGGGGGGGGGGGGGGGGGCTGTGGTGGCACAGTGGTAGGACACTTGCCTCCCACCAATGTTGGTTTCCCTGTGAGGTTACTCACAGATTTTCACATATAGTAATTGTGCTGATTGATGCTGCTGGCTGGCATGTTTTCTCGAGTTTTTCCCGTTTTCCCCACGCTTGCATTTCAATGCTGCTTAATATCTGCCATATTTCACCCTCAATGGCTCTCAATACCTTGGTTGTTACAAACCACCAAACCTCTCTCAACTCCTCCCGTCTTAAGATGATGGAGGCCATGGTGGTGTAGCGGCTAGAATATTCGCTTTTTCACGAAGCACACTTTTTTTTTGCATCCCATATACATCCAATACACATTGGAAAGGATTTGTCGAATTTATTTTTATTTTTGTTGCCCAATATGGATATTTGCACACAATTACATTAACATAAAAATAGATAACAGAAAATAATATAATTTACACGCTTATTAATTCTAGCAGCTGTACAAACATGTTAAGACTACATTTAGTTGCAGTAAAAGTTGTTACATTTAATGTACAGATAGATATTAAAGTATGAATATGTAGTCTACATTAGATTGAAACACAAGATATTACATGAAGTATCCTTATATCAGTCTTGTTCTGCATTATAGAAATTTATCTTTATGTAAGTATTCTTCTACGGAATAGAAAGCATTATTTAAAAAGTATAATTTAACAGCTCTTTTTAATTTCTGTAAACTATAAATTCATATGAAATGACTGACTGGGTAGGTTATTTATTAGTTTTGCCGCAGCATAGTATGAATTTGAAGTAAATTTTGAGGTTCTGTATGAGGTTCTGCGAAGATGATTAGCTTGTCTGGTGTAGTAATGGTGTATATCACTATTTTTAACTTTTTTTAATGTTTTCCATGTAAAAAAGAATACTACGGTACATATACATGCATGAAAGAGAGAAAATTTTATTTATAAATAGCGGCCTACAATGGCTTCTTTTTTCTTATGACTTATTAATCCCACTATTTTCTTCTGTAATCTAAAAGCCTTTTCCTATTTTGTCGATTTACCCCAAAATATGATTCCATAATTGATTACGGGCTGAATATTTGAGAAATAGTATGCAAGTATTGTATTATTATTACAAATCTTGTTTAAGGTATATATCGCAAAACACATTGAACTCAATTTTTTTACAGACACTATCAACATGCTCATTCCATGTTAAACTACTGTCTACGATGAGCCCTAGAAATTTAGTACTATTTACTGTCAGTAACCCGTCTTCTTCTATTGTGCATCTTTCATCATGCATTGTATGTTTATTTCTTTGCACGATACTCATGAGCACATATTTGTTTACATTTAATAGGTATTAATTTATTATACTGGAACCAACTGGACAGCTCAGTCACTGTTTGTTTTATATTTTCTTCAAGAACAGCGTTATTTGAACTTGTTACCAAAATGTTTGTGTCATCCGTAAACATTATAGCTTAGCCGTTGGTTATTTGTTCTGTAAAATCATTAATAAGTATTAAGAGTAATATTGGTCCCGGTATTGATCCCTGTGACACACCTATTGGAGTAGTTCTGGTATTGTACATAACATCTGTAATGTGATTTTTGTCATATCATCTTATGGAGGTGATCTATTTTCTGTCTTCAAGATATGATTTAAACATATTATTGGTTATACCTCTTACTCCACACTGTTAAAAGTTTTTGCAATAAAATATTGTGGTCGACATAATCAAAAGCTTTTGAAAGATCTGCGAATATACCTGTTGAGAATTGTCCTTTATCAAAAGAAGTTAATATTTTTTCAGTAAAACTGTAAATAGCTTGTTCTGTAGATCTGCCCACTACAAAGCCTTACTGATTCAATGAAATAACTTTGTATTTTTATTAAGAATTGTGTCAGTTTATTTGCTATCAATTTCTCTAAAATGTTTGAAAACGACATAAGAAGAGCAATAGGCTTATAGTTATCCATGAATGCCTTGTCACTTTCTTTGTGTGTTGGTACTACTTTTGCATAATTGAGTCTATCAGGAAAAATTCCCTGGGCAAGACATTCTTTGAAAATGCAAGTTAAGGACAGTTTTATTAAATAAGAACATTTTTTTTAGCAGTCATAGATACCTAATCTATTCCACAGAAACATTTACTTGTAAAAATATTAATTACATTTATGTTGTCTCCTTCAGAGACAGGTGTGAAAAACAGTGTGTTAGCATTCCAAGTGTTAGGTCTTTGGGGGTATGTGTGCAAGATTAATATTTGTAGCTCTGTGTTGATTTTGCAATTTTAGTGGGATGTTTGTGAAATAGTCATTAAAACTATTAGATATTTCTTGCTAATAACTTTCAAGGAAAAGTTAACATGTCTTTGCCTAGGTTTCAATTCATTATTAATAATGTTCTACATTGCTTTTGTTTCATTTGAGGCTATTTTTTCCCCATTGTATTTCTGCTTTGCTACCCGAGTAACTTGTTATATAATTTTTCGTATTGCTTACAGTATAATTTTTGCTTGTCCCCTGGGTTCTTAGCATTTAACATTGTTTTTAACCTCTGTTCTGAGACTGTCAGACCTTTACTAATCCATTTTATTTTCAGGCTACAGATACATTTGACAGATTTGAGTGGAAAGGCATGATTAAAATGAAAAAGAAATGTATTAATAAAACTGTTCCAGGCAATCTCTGGAGAGGTTGTTCGTGGTTGTTTCGGAAATGATGTTCGTAGTGGTTGTAGATAATTGTCTTTATTGAGTCTCCCCAGAAATTCAATGGAGTGAGTTTGAGAAACCATGGAAATTGCAAATCATGAAGGTTACATTCAGTAGCTATTAAAAACACGAGAACTGATTTGGTTGTAGTCCTATATTCTTCTATTGATAAACAGCCGACTTCTTGTTTGTCACTGCAACTCTGCTGATTTTTTTTTTTGCCATTAGTAACAAATGAATTGCATAAACTCCTACACTGTAATAGTAAATCGGCA
Source organism: Dryococelus australis (assembly GCA_029891345.1). Classification (NCBI taxonomy): domain Eukaryota; kingdom Metazoa; phylum Arthropoda; class Insecta; order Phasmatodea; family Phasmatidae; genus Dryococelus; species Dryococelus australis. The sequence continues at coordinate 69,713,637 of CM056997.1, forward strand.
TTTATAAAAATATCTGCAGTTTTATAAAAGAGCCTGTACCTCTAAACGAGTCCGCAACTTACAGGTAAGACCTTAAATTCACGGCGCGTTAGTAATCGCAACCGCATAAAAAAAAAAAATAAACACGCTGCCCTTGTTAATCTAAAAACTTACGCAGATAAAAATATCCCTATACACACAATAACTGCTATAACTTTCACGAAACTTCCCACGGTATATACGAATGCACTAAACATTGGAATCGCGTGGCCCGGTTCGTACACATTTTCGTACATTAATATTAGTTTTCGTTGGTCGCCGAATAAATAAATAATAGATTATAGTTTTAAGGCGGGTTTACGTGCCAGATTTATATTTCATGAACGCAAGAATAACACAAATTTATAGAAAATTCAGAACAACTTGTGTGTTCATATAGCAGTCGCAAGGCTGTTCCATTTCAATGTAAACAAAAGTTGTCTCTCTCCAGCATAGCTTCTTCACTTGTAACACTTTCGCAGAAGACTTAAATAGCGTATTATATTCTATTTTAGTACGGTTAAAGTTTTATCATAACTTGAAAAGCTCTTATAGTTGTCAGAAAATTATTTTCTGCGGTATTTTCAAAGCAAATCCCCACATGCTGGACATGCCGGTGGCGGCCTGATCCACCTCCCCGTCCGGCGCAGGTCCAGTGAGCCGGCCGACTCGCTGTCCTCGCCTCTTGCATCACTGCTAAAGCTTGAACTCCTCCCCTGATGACTGTAGCCGTGCTGCAGTCGGGCATGACCCAGATCAATGATGACTGTGGGGGGTTGATCCCCTTTGTGGGTCCCATAGCTGGCTGAGTCACACGTTGCCCCTTCATTCCTGCACAGAGTGATGCTGGCGTCGCGATGCTAAGCATCATGGTGTCCGCTGGTAGCAGCTCATCCGGAGGTGTTGGCACTGGTTTCAGTGCCTGCACTTGAACAGCGGAGTACCCAGGCCCCCACCATTGACGGCTGCAGTTGCTGCCTTCGGACATACCCACTCCCCCCCCCCCCCCCCTTAAAAGGGAATGCACCGAGTGATTTTGAGCTTTCTCCACCTGCTGCTGAACCCTCTGTCCCAGGTGCTTACGCACATCTGTCGCTGGTGGTTGGCCAGATTACCTCATCAGTGGCTTCCCCATCGTGGGTCACTTGGCTCGCAACCTCCAACTCCTGCTGATCTGCTGCCTCCTCACTAGCACACTGTGAACCAACATCTCTGACTTGGCTGGAGTCGCTGTTCACATCGGGTTGCTCGTAACTTTGACCCCTGATGAACACAGTGGAATTTGCATCGAAGTACCTGGGTCCCCAGGTGGTGCCCCTCGTGCTGGAAGTACGGGCCCACCTATACTTTCTGTACTGGCAGTTCCAAGATCAGCAGATGGATCGCTGTCGGAGCCTCGTGTGGCGACATCGGGGACATATGGCGAAAACCGGATTTCATCATGGTGGGACCGTACCTGTTTCCTCCCAACTTGGAACATGTATATTTTGGGTCGAGGCTCTTCCCCACTTTGTGTGGTCCTATCTACTTCGGCGCCAACCCAATGCAGAAGTTGCATCGCATGGCCGATTTTGGATGTGAGTGCATGTACACTTCTTGCCCAATCGTCATTGCTGGTGGGGGTTGTGTTGTATTTCTCACCCACTTCACCATGTACTGCTCCTGGCAGAACTGCAGTTCTTGCTGGTGGCATTGTTGCTTCACCTTCCGTGTGCCACTGATATCTGTTTTATTGCTATTCTCGATAGCCGGGCAAAGTTTTTCACTGGGCAGGCTCAGATTCCTGCCTAGCAGACATCCACTGGTGACCTTCCTGTGGCAGTATTCACACACCGGCGTAGCGTTAAGAGTTCGGCTGGCAGGTGTTTGGCCCATGTCACATGTTTCTCGCCCACTCGGAGTCGCAGCTACATCTCCAGCTGTGGTTGCGATGCTCCGTGGGGTACGCCCGGGAGGGTACACCATGGTTTTCAAGTACCGTACTCCCTAATGGGTACACAAATCTCTCCATTTTGTAAAGGTGAATTGGGGGCTGTTATCTGTGAGCAAGTCTCGCGGAAATCCCCATCACGTGAAAAACTCATTTTCCATCAATTTTGCTATGTTGCCAACTCCTGCTCTACTGATCGTGCAAGCTTCGTCCTATCTTGAGTAATTGTAATAACTAAAATGAATATCTTGCCACCTGCTGTTTTCTAATAAGGCCCCATCAGGTCAAGGTTAATGGTCTGGAATGGGTGCTGTGGAACATGTGGCGGTTTTTGTTGTCCTCCGTCTATTCTGCGGGCTTTAAACCGGTAGCATTCCTTGCACTGCTGTACACATTTCTGTGTGCATTGTGTCAGGCCGGCCCAGAAAAAGTGATCTCGTATATTCCGCACTGTCTGTTATGCCCCTGGGTTTCCCGCTATACTATTTGCATGCCCATCCTCGAATATGTGTTTCATTCATTCCAGTGGTAGAAACAGGCGCCACTTGTTTTGGTTGTTGAGCTCACACGTCTCTGACCGTCCATCTACTACATGCCACTGTTCCAAGTTTTGCAGTCCCACATTTTCCTACTACTTTTGTGAAAATGCACATTTTTCTTACGCAGTAATTACTTCCTTGTAAAGGTGAGAAATAAGCTCCTCAATTGTCACGACAGTTACTTTATTTAGTTGGGCTTCCCGGAATTTTTCCTGTGCTCGAGAAAGCGTGTCTGGAAGCTCATTATCTTTACTGGCCACATGTTCTACCACAAAGTCATATGCTTGGAGCACAGATGTCCACCGGGTCAGTTTAATGCTTGCTTCGCACATGTTGTGAACCTACACCAGGCACCTGTTATCAGTACAAAAGGTAAACGCTGATATTCTAGAAAGGCCCTGTATTGCTTAACTGCTCAGGCTACAGCCAGACACCTGCGCTCATTTACATCATATCGGTGTTCAGTTACTTCTAACTTGACGCAGGAAAGATCGATTATTTGCGTCTCTCTCGCCTGAATGCACTGGTACAGTGCTGCGACTATGCCTTCCTGGCTCGCATCCATCTGCAGGTATAGGTGACGTATGGGTATGCACATGACTATTGGGGGGCATGCCTTAAAGCTCGATTTAATGGTCTGGAAAGCCCCATCTGCTTCTTTCCCCACACGAACCTCTTCTGCAATGACAGTAAGACTGTTAACAGCACAGTTATTGTGGCAAAATCGTAAATATGCTCGTGCAGCCAGTTTATCTATCCAAAAAATTATGAAGTTGTTTTCGCGTGCAGGGTGGTGCATGCCTGTCGATGATCAACAGCTCTGATGTGGGCGTATTTCCAAATTTGTCAACAATATGGGCTAGGAAACTATACTTCTCTGACCGAGGTAGTATTTGTTGGCAGCATATGTCAGTCCATTTAGGCATGGAACTTTAAGACAATAGACAGATGGTTTAGGTGTTCCTCCCACGTCTCCGCCGGGGTTGTGAATGTGATTTTTTCACTATCCTCCTGCCAGACATTGATCAGCCAATAGCCGCTGCATAAACCAAACTTGGCAAAATTTTGGTAATTACTAAGGTACTCAAGGCATCCTTAACACTTGTACACGGAGGCACCATGGTACTTGTCACCAGATTAATCGAGCGAAAGTCAAAACAAAAATGCCATGACCCATCTTTCTTTGGTGCTAGTGTTATGGTGGAATTATATCTGATGCATGTGGGCTCAATTACAACGTCTGTTAAAATTTCCTGCAATTGCTCATGTGTTATGTTGGCCTGATGAGTATGGTAACTGTGTGGGCCACAGTAGATAGGCTCTTCTTGATTAAAGGAATCTCGTGCTCTGCAACTGTTATTCTGTGTAAGATGTCATGCTTACCAAAGATTGCTCTACATTCAGTTAATAAGCGCTGGAAGGCTTCCTGATACTCTGGCGGAATGTTATGCTGAAAGTCCTTTACTACAAGCCCAGTGCTCTATCTGCTAGCCTACAATTAATGTTGTACACAGTTATGCTCTCCTTAGAGTCAAAATGAATATGCTTAGCCTCTGTTTCCACAATCGTGTTCTGTTTGCTTAACTAAGGAGTTCCTAGAATAGCATCTTTAGTGATTTCGGCTGTTATTATTGCCTGCGTTGTCATTTCAATGTCACATCTGATAGTTGTGTCCATTATTGTATTACACTCATTTCCCGTAGATAACAGTATTACGTGGCCTGTGGAGATTTCGTCATGTTTGTTTACAAACTGTGGTTGGACGAAGTTGTGAGACACAGCTGTATCTATCAGCGCATGACACTTTTATACAGTTGACACTGAAAATAATTCGGATGAATTTGGTATTACTCCCACTCACCTGGTTTATGTAAGCACTTGTTGCGGGGTTACATCCTGAGTATCCTGTGTGACCAGGGTACAGGGCGCATCCAGCATCCTTACCCCTGCTTACCGTTTCCTTGATGTTGGTTTCCGCCTTGTTGCTTGCGTGCATGAGGGTTATTCTGACAGTGACTTTACCAGTGATATTGCTCACCCTCGTAATAGCGCCATGGAGTTGGTGGCGGTAGGCTTCTATCCCACTTCACAAACTTTTTCACACCCGATCCCACGCGATCTGTGTCATTGCGCAATTGTCCATCACGGCTGTCAGTGTGGTGCTCATGCCACAACCCTTTTCACCACTTTTACTTTTCCTGTGATGCCATCTTGTGGCGCTGGGCTCACATCACAGTTGTGGTGTGCTGCCTACTAGGATTAGCAAGCACTGCAACCAATAGTCTACACCATTATTCAGTAGTGGTACAAAGGATACATGGAACTTGGGTCATGCCGTCTCCACTACAACTTCCAGCTGCTCGTGTTCAGTTCAGGTGGAACCGGCGAATGAGATGTAACTTGTGAGTTATGAAGCCTCTCAGCAGTTCGCCTTCTTGTTGCTCCTGTAACGTCAGCTTGTTCTGGACTCGTATGGAGACGAACGCCCCTCCGAAGCGACACTGGTATGCCCGTAGAAACTCTAACCACGTTAAGCCATAGTGGTTGACAGATTTAGACCTTGTCCTGCACTGTTCTCAAACTGCCTCTCAATGCAGCTAGGCCACTCATCCTCGTGAACACCATATATCTGTAGACACGACTGACAGTCTTGCAAGAAGGCTGTAGGGTCTTCATTCGGTTCTCCTGAGATATTTGGTAGATTCTGGAATTTTCTAGGGGTGGGCCTATGCATTTTTCCTCTAGAGTGCGCCACTACGTTTGCTGTGACATCTGGTGACGGAGCACTGTAGCAGGGCCAGCTGTAGGCCGCGTTCTGTCCGTACTGTTGTTGTTATGCTTCTGTTGACTGCGTGGTAATGGGAAAGTATATTGCAGGTTGCTGGAATGACAGTGGTTGGGTGTAGTTGTTGGTAGGCTGGACTGGGAAAGTTACGTTTGACAGGTTAGGCAAGAATGGTGTCGACTAGCAGATCGGCGCTGTCGTTCGGACAGGAATCACATGTGTGGGTTCCCTGGCCCCGCAGTCTCTGCATGTGTAATGGTGCCTGTGGGATGCTGGAAAAGGGGTTACAAGGTTTTTGGGGGTGGTGACGGTGAGGCCTTTTATGACATTACCCAGTAGGCGCCAGACACCATCGAGACGACATTAATGTAGTTGATGGATCTCTTAACCTCAGGGTTGCATGCCATACACCCTGACTAATCTCTCTGCAAATTATGTTGATCTCTGCTCCATTGATTACTGCTCAAGAAGAGTGATGCTGTTTGTTAAATGGTAGCCAGTCGGTCGACTACGTACCATTGTTGATCTTGGCAAAGAAAATAACTAGCCATAACACTCGCATACGTGGATTGTAAAGGGCCAACCACAAACTCATAAAGTTCGGAACAATCATTACTGACACTTGCAAAAGAGTTAAATTGGATTGAACAGGTATTATGAAGGCCTGTCCCCGACACACAGTGCGATCGAAAATAAATACAATGCCACTCAGTTCACAGACATATTTATTCCGATGAATTTACACCACACTCTAGGAGAGCACTTGAAATTACACTTGCTGGCTATAACCGTCCACCACGATTAAAAGCATCTTAAGACATACAATACATTAGTGTGAAAGCTGAAGCTTCCCGGGGCAATAGTAATCTCACAGGAAGAGAAGGTGTCTTACCAGGTGGTGAAAAAGGAAAGAAGTTTCCAAGTAACATTACAGTCTTTTGCAGAGAATGTCAATATCAAAAAGTTGAAGACAGTCTGCCATGGAGGGGGGCAGGGATGTCGGAGTCCAAGGCAGGCACCCCACATTGGTCTGATGCTACTCGCTTACTGACTCTCCCGCCTGATGCGTGGGCTAGCCACGGCTTACCCACATGTCATGCACACTACTTTCTGTTACATCTTGCATCTCTTTAACTTGCATCATGCTAAGAAATAAGTGTGTGTGTGTATATATATATATATATATATATATATATATATATATATATATATATATATATATATATATATATATATATATATATATATATTTAAATCATCAAAACAAACCCTGCTATTCCAAAAAACACGTGAATGAAATGGACAGAACACTAAATGGATGATGAAATTAATGATGACATGTTAACATAACACTATTAACACAAAATCAACAATACAGTCAATAAATCCTTTAATGAGTATAACAAAATAATGTTCAATTTAGCCCCTGGACTCTTTGGGGTTCAGTTATTACTGGATCTAGTTTGTCTCCTTCCGCCTCGCAGCATCCTGGTTGCTATGCCAACGCCTGGCTGCTCTGCACCGGCGTGCCCTTGCACTAACACTGCACCTGATAACTCCTGCGACCGAGAAAACACTCCACCCATCAGTAGAGCGCACAGTTATGCTGCAGTGGGATGGGGTATTACAGCCGGACAAACCGTCTTAAGGCTTGTCGCATGTGGCACATGTCAAATGCCCACCCAATTTTGACACAGTTTGTAGGTGGTCCAATGTCACTTACAGCAGCTGCAAATGCTGGCCGAAATGCATGACCATAGGTGGTACCACCACTCCTGTAGTCCTGCTGTATGATGCACTGCTGATGGTTGCCACTTCCTGCTAGGGCAACTTAAGCTGCCTGAACTGATGTTACTGCCGAGATGGGTGTGCCGGCCGACGTGACCGCCGAAGGCAGAACAACCTTCCCCACTCGCTACCTTTGCTGTCTCCTTTCTCGCTCTTGCTGTCCTCCTGCAGAGTGTACTGTTTCCAGGTGCGACCCTGCTGAACAGCCCCTGTGAACACACTTTCACCTGAATTAACATCTTGCTCTACGTGCTCTTGCTCTACTTGCTCATTTTGTGTTCGAGGTGCTACAGGTTCCCTGTGGGCGTACTGATGCAGGGCAACTCCTGCACCTCCTCCTCTTCTCCTCCTGCACCTACCTGAGTTACCGATGCACCCCCCTGCCTGTTTTTCTCCTCTTGGAACCTGTCCCGAGTGTTTCTGGTTTGTACTACCTGTGGTGTTAGTTCATCAATGGTGTTCAAGGGTTGGGTCCTCTGCAGGATCTCCCCCCTGAAGTGATGTCACACCTTGCATACTATCCTGTTCCTCCACAGGCTTGTCGCAGCCTTAGCCATCATGGGATCATGACATACTAGGACCGACTTCTTCGTAGACGACTCCTGGGGTTATCCAGATGTTGTCCCGATTTTCCCTCACCTTCCTCCTTCCCATGCGGATGGTGTACGTAGTGGGTCCGTGTGTCTGTATCATATTATGCAACCCACTACATCCTGCTTCTAATGGTGCACAAAAATTCTTCGCAGTGGAATGGGGGTGTGTTCTTACATACACTGCTTGCCCCTCATGCAATTTTGCTGGTGGTCGGTTCGTGATCGACAACTATCTCACCACATATAATGCTTGCTGCTGCCTCACATCCCCCATGCATCTGTGACACTACCATCTGTACGTATCGATACTCGGCAACTCGCTGCTATCTTCATATTGTGGGCACTTAACTTCCCCTGGTAGGCGTAAATTACGGCCTAATACGACCTCGGCCGGTGTTCTCCCCGTTGTTGCATTTACACGTCACCTAAGCGTATAAAGAATGGTGGGAATGTAATCCGCCCAACTGGTGTGTTGTTCGCCCACATGGAGCCTGATTTGAGCTTTTATGTCTTTGTTTCTACGCTCCATTGTGTTGGCCCTGGGATGATATATGGCCATCGTGATATGATTAACGCCCCATCTTGTACATAGTTCCCTCCACTTCTTGCTGGTAAACTGCGTACCATTATCTGTCAACATGTTCTGCAGGAATCACCAAAGCAGGAAAGTCTGTTCTTCCAACACGCTTGCTATGTTCCCAGCTCTTTCCCCGCTGGTAGGGTACGCCTCTCACCAGCATGAAAAATTGTCTGTGACTTCTTTCAGAAATTGTTTCCTATCTCTCGTCCTCGGATACGTACACATCAGATCCAGGCATACCGTTTGAAATTGTTTTCTCGCATGCATGGCTTTTCCTGCTGCCTTCTGCCTGCACGACATGTCTTGTATACATTGCATTCATGACATTGTGGCACAAATATCTTCTCATCCCTGCTAAGGCCTGGCCAAAAAAAATTGTTTGTGTACATTCCTGACCTTCTGTTCAATGCCTGTGTGTCCAGCCATGCTGCCACAGTCCGATAAGGTTAAAACTTGATCCCTCGCACACGTGGGGACATACACCCTCCACCTCCTCGGCTGTTGAGTCCCTCTACTTCATACTGCGGGATATTGTCTAGCCTTGTCCTGTGTAAACTTGCTACTTTTCTGCACCTCAATGACTTTTTGTGCATATTACAGATCAAATTGTCATTGTTGCCGGCTGTTATCTGTTGTATGTGTACTTCAGATACCAGGTTGTGTGAACTTGGCGGTAAAATGTCATCCCATTCTACTTTGTCCCGGACAATAATTTTGTTGTTGGAATTATGTGACAGTTTGTCCGCCAGTTCATTCTCCTTACCGGGCACATGCTCTACTTCAAAGTTGCAGGCTTGCAAGTTTAACACCCATCATGTTAGTTTGCTCCTTGCTTGCCGCATACTATGCAACCACACCAGTCGAAAACGTGTTTCTCCCCACTGTCGCTAACATGGTACAATACTGCACCGATTCCCTCCTGCCTTGTGTCAGTTTGGAAAAACAAATTGATAGGGTCGCCCTTCTGGTCCAGGAGCGATGTTGACGTCTTCAGAATGGTTTGGTTTTATGATGGAAATGTTACCCAGGGCACCAGTTCGCTCAGCAACGTACATGTTGAAACACTATCTCAGGAAAATACGGCGATCACCCAAAGTGGCTGCACCTCCTGTACCAGCCATCTGCTCTTGTTGATGATGGTGAAGTTCCTCTAAAATCCTTTAATACCTAGTCTAGTATGGGTTGTCGGCCTCCTGTATACTCCATTAAACCCATAAGGTTTGTTCCAGCCACCCCATGCCGTAAAATGCACTTTCTCCATTAATTTCATTTCGTGTTTAAGTGGTCAGAATGACCAATAAACAAATGTGTAACTCTTACTCACATAACAATGTATTCATTTAACCCTCGTATGAGGCACAAATATATTACCATTTACACTGAAGCTCTGAGTTCACTTACACTGATGAAACAGCAGAAAGCCAGAATGAAATTAATTCAAAATAAGTAACGGTTCAGCAGTGTATAAACAAGCCGAACGGTGGTTGAGGTACTCACTCTGGGGTTATGCAAAGTTAAGAGGTCCCAGTAATCTATACATTAAAATATTACTGCTATGTGGTTAGTGAAAAAGGCTGAAGTCCCCAGAGGTCTGGCCATCTCTGCTATTATTTCAAGCTCTTCTCGCTCTGGTAAATGTGGGTTAAACCGTTCGATAGGGTGACTCTTATGTGTGATAAAAGTGGTTAATGACTCACTCCATTTGTTAACATTTCAGAGTCAATCTACTCTGGGCCTGTACAGGGTGAAGGACTTCGAAATTTGCACTGGAACATGGGCTGAAACTCTCCCCATTGAAGTCTGTAGTGGTTGAGAGATGTCAACCAAGAGCGCTTGTCTCTGTGGACTTGTGCTTGACACAGCATACCCATTTGTCTCTAATTACCCTGTACCTGGTGAGGCAAGATACATAATCCTCTAAATGCTGTCAGATCTTCCGTCGATGTCCCGGCGAATTTGAGCAAAGTTTGAAACTTGGATGGTGTTTTCGCCATGGTCGGTCCTGGCAGATGTTGATGTAGGTTGGACTCCCTGGTTCCGCTTCGTGTCACTGTTTTTGTTCCCCCTATTTGGGGTATTGTTGTCCTGTGGAGTTTGTCACATATGGATCGATTTGTTGGAAATTTGGAAACATATGTGTTTATGTTGGCATATTTGATAGGTAAATGGGCGTTGAAAACATGTGTGGTAGTGGCAGGAAGAATGGTGTGTGTGTTAGGGTAGGTTTGGGTGGCAGGGATTTGTTTACTTTGTCAGCCACGTGCGTGGCAGGAACGCATGGCATCCCTGCTTCGCGATTATCTCCTCCCCTACTCTGCTGCCACTCTGCTCCTCTGCTCTGTTCCATTCCACCTATCACATTGTTACCGTTCTGTGCCACTATCTCTTGTGAGAGACTACTATTTATGTTCACTGCCACATCATTGTTCCATTGTCCCAACAAGTCTAACACCTGGTCATGTGGTGTGTCTATGTTTCCGTTTTGCGTTCGGTTTGCGCCCTGCAAAAATTTTGTTGAAGTTGCATTACACGACAAACAAAGAAATGTGAGTCCCACGACTGAGTTTTTCTCAGTGTCAATGAAGCGTTCTTGATGATACTTCGTGTCAAACAGTACGCACTGAAATACAATGGCACCCTGGAAAATGTTCAGTTTCGAATTTCATTTGCTTCGAAAAGTTCTGATTGCCCGGCATCACTCTACTGCAACTGTCTTTTTCTATCCCGCTGATGTTACCAGCATGGTTGTTCAGAAGGCTGGTCTTGCAGCGGCATTAACAAAATCGCTGTTTTCATTCACTGGTTGATCATGAGTTCTCATAAGGCACAAACATTTACGACTAAACAGCATCGGCATGCTGTTTCTCATCCTGCCAGCAATGCTTTGTTGGTAAACGAAGCCATGTGTGTGGGAGATGTGTGTGTACCGATGTGGTCGCGTGGGGTTGGGGAAGAGAGACCGCACTTCCCTCTCATGCCATGGCTGGCCTGCTCGTCCCGTGTGCAGTGATTGTTGACCCGACACTCAGCTGATGCACCGCATGCATGAGGGTGTCAGCTGGCTGTCAGGGAGAGTGCAGGCCACCGGGGCAGGGTTAACCTACACCCCATTGCTTCTCCTTATTGCTGTTGCCCTCTGCTCCTCCCTCCAAGGGGCGTGGAATGTCTTATGGCATGGTGTCACTTACTGATTGTTGACACGCTTCCTAAGCATCTATGCAGTGTCCCTTGGCATCCCAACACTTCCGTTGCCCTTGCTGGTGCCTTCTTGACATATTCAGGCTGTTACGGGTAAGAAGACATGGGAAAAGTTACTGCTCAGGAAAACTTGCAGAAAATTTGTTATCAATTTTTGCCTGGAAAATTTTTGGTGGTAGATTTTACCACATGGAGAGGCTGCAACTTGACATGATCAAGGTGGCGAAATGAGTACTAGCCCCACTTGGGCCTGCCAATTCGATGCCTGTGGGATGCTGGAAAAGGGGTCGAAAGGTTTCCAGGGGCTGCGATGGTGAGATCTTGGAAAGCTGTTATCTTTTAGGTGCCAGACACCGTCGAGACGACGTCGATGTGGTTGGTGGATCTCTTTACCTCAGGGTTGCGGGTCGTACGCGTGTACCAGTCTTCTCACCGATGAGACTGCTGACCTCTGCTACATTGATTACTGCTCCATAAGAGTGATGCTGTTTGTTAAATTGTAGCCTGTCGGTCGACTATGTTCCATTGTTGATCTTTGCAGAGAAAGTGATTAGCCATTAAAACTCATATACGTAGATTGTCAGGGCCAACCACATGCCTATAAAGTTCGGAACAATGCTTACTGAAACTTGCAAAAGAATTAAACTCTATTGAGCTGGTATTATGAGGGCACATGTACTGACGCCCATAGTGGAATCTAAAATAAATACTGTGCCATTCAGGAACGATGTAGGTCGCCCTGCCTCTTACCCAAGGCAGGGACGAGATGATGTGTTGCCCGGCACCAGCTCGCTTGAGCAATGTTGGGGTCATGGGCCGACAACCGCTGGTATTCCTGGAGGTTGCCGTCATGCTAGTTGCCGTGTTCATAGTACACTTACCGGCACTGATGTTAAAATAGTGGGTTCTATCACACTATACAACCGCAAGGGTAAAGGCCCCCTTACACAGCCATTAACAAACACTGAATCTACTCTTACTATGGCCGGCGGCCTATGGTGGGGGGAGGGGTGGGGGTTGTGGCAGGACCCATAAAACTAAACACAAAGCACTGAGGTTAGACTTTGGCCTTAAGGATGGTGTGCCCTAAATTACCTCAGGTAAAAACAATAAAAGGCGGGAAATAATCGCACACACTTTTATTGCATCTAACTGCATACAACACTGATCTTGTACTCTACGAAGCTATTTTATGCGGGCTCGTCACTGTGGCCTGTAGATAGCCGATGCTATTTCCCAAAACGTGCATATTGCGCATTTAATTTTTAGGGTAAAATTACTGTTCGTCTGCCCCTCGGTATTAGAATAATAGTAACAGGTTCTGGAATTTACACTATTGATAACTTAAATGATTTACACCCTTAAGTTGCTACACTGAGGGGACACACTGAAGAGCGCGGTTCCCGAGCAGCGTGCTGGCTGATGGCGAAGGTCAGACTCTGAACGACTCTCAGTTTTTGGCAGGCGAAAGCTGAGTGTGTGTTCAGATTCATGCTATCTCATTATGATCTGGCCCTTAGTTATCACATACAGGTGAAATAACATTTTCTGTATGCCCTCTTAATTCAAGTGTACTACATTAAACTTATTGGCGACATTCCTGTAGCTCTAAATGTTAAATTAACAGGTTTTGTAATGATGTCACGGGAAAGCCGCCTGCCTTATGAATGTTTTATACAAATGTGAATATGCAGAATGAACACTGTGTGAAAAACTAGACATAATGGTGAATTAGAACCTTGTACATTTTTTACCTTATAACTCCACCCAAATCTGGAACTGGTGAGAGTACTGCAATTTGTTGTTCAGAGGGCGTCTATTGCATAAAGTAACGTCCTGTGAATACGCATCTCCCTTGATGCCATACCAATGGTATTCATCAATGCGATGAAGCTGAATGCCAAAGCAAGCTAAGTGCAGCTTCATTCTGCATGCCTAAAAAGGAATTCATAATAAAAGTCGTGACCACCAGAGTGATGTCTTGACACAGTAAATGGGGTATCTGAACTATCCTTTTGACACATTCCGTATCATCGCTACACTCATACTTTGGCCTACAGGCCTGCTGACAATGCAAAATTAGAGACACGTGTTATGCTGTTGTACAGGTAGCCCCCACGTCCAATGGTACTACAGTGTGACAGTCGTGGCTTCACAGGGATGCAATGCCATACTGCTAACTCATTGCCCGATTTGGTGTTACGCGATTTGGGTCACCGGGAAAGTTACTTGCTGTTCTCGGCGACCTGCACCCACCTACTTTGGGCTGGTCGACCTGCCCCTGGCTTGCACTAATGCAATAGCTGACAGCAGCGGCACAAATGGTCATAAGAGCACACGGGAGCTAGCTGCTCATATCAAAATATAATATTCATGTAAGTCATGTTATATCCTTCTGCAGCTGTGGCCACTCACATGGCCCACTGCCATGTTAGTAGATTCATGAATATGAAGCGAGGCAGCCGTTTGTCTGTGCTGCTCCGGCCTTCATTTTTTCTTAACCTAACCATAATGCAATTCTGTTTATTTTAAATGTAACATACCGGAACCTTGTTTCTGCTCGCCAGGATCGAACATTGTCTTGTGCCCTGGTCTGTTTTTTGCAAGGCCAGCAGACTTAAATTTACCTGTAAAGTCATGTAAGCTTCGTGCTTGTTAATAGTTTCATTGGACGCCCACTAAAATTGCGAACCAATAATGTATGTGTCCTGTGTGGGATTACGAGTGTAATAAAATTATATAATGAGAACTCTCCGGTTTATTAATCGCTTTTATTCGCATCCTGACTCCTTAACCCATATTTTATTAAATTAACGTAAATCATGGTTGCCGTGAGTAAGCCAAAATATTCTATTGGGAGTGAGATGGCATTCTATGGTGGCCTACAACGCTCGCTAGACCAGGCACCCATGAATATATTTCAATAAGTCGTCAGTACTTAACCTACAAGATGTGGACCACTGGGGGAAGAGCCAACTAGGCGGCGGCCGTACGACCTCGAGAATTTCCATCATTTCATGTTCTCCTACTACTGAGCATTGGCGCCCACCAGAGAACTACAACTTTTAAGTATTATCTTTCCTCATAACCTCAAACCATTTGCTCTAATTATGCACTCCTCAGTTCTGTGTATTCGCTTTTGTGCACATGTTGCATTCTTACATGAGTCTCGAAATGGTTGCCAGTTCTGCGAGTTGAAGATACAAGATGTTTCTGTATCTGACATCATGCACACGTAAATTTGTGGTGCCCTGCCCGGTACATGGTACAATAGTGAACCAACTAAGTTCTTTGAGAACTGAAAAATGTTGCACTTATTGACCAAAATGTTCATTTGGTTCGTGAATCTCAAATTTTAATTACTGCAGTTCTCTGTTCATCTCGCGGTTGATCGCAAGACTGTACTGGCACGAGCAATCACACTGCTGGATGTTTTCTTCCTGTTTCATGCCAATACCAATCTGCAAGGACATAAACACAGGGGACTCCATAGAGCTGTTGTGCTAGCGGGTGACTGGCCAGCCATGTTTCATGTTTGTAAACAAACCCATGTGGAGTAGTGCGGGATACCTGGGTCGCAAATGTGAGGTGTTTGAGGGGAGGTGTGCCATCTCTCTCGCGGCTCAACCTCCTGTGCATGTAGAGTGGGTGTCACCTGCTCCATATCTCTACCCGATACTCTTGGGAACAACTTACATCGGTACCGAATCTAACCTTCACTCCTACACTAATCTGCTCCCACTACACCTGCCCTGCCTTACTCTACAATTGCACTCCCTTACTCTGCCTTGAAACACTCGCGGGACACTGCATGCGGTTGTTCCCTGAGTAGAGCGGTCGTCCTTTCAGCGCACGTCCCTCTCTATGGAGGGAAAATGGTCTAGGGAGCAGTGGTCTGTGTCATCGGCACTAATCCATTCAGTTTTATCTATGCATTTTTTTTTAAATTTGACCTGCTTCAAATTATTGAATTTGGAAAAGACTCTTCAAAATATTCGTGTCGCATATCGTGCCATAAGTATTTTTATCACAAATCATTGTCGCACCCTTCAACAGTTAATGGGACATGACTCTTTTGTATTCCATAGTTAATCCCCTTCCAAAATATGAAGCAAAAAATTTTAAACATTTCGATAAAAAAATATTTTTGGAACTTTTTTGATGGAAATATATGTTTTTTATCTTTTGTGTAAATATAAGATTTAAGTACCCTCAGATAACATTATTTCTCCATATTGTTTGTTTTTTAATAATCTGATCTAGTAATTTACACAGTTTGCCACCGACTACATTTACCTAAACTTTTTTTTTTTTGGCAATTTCTAAATGATAGCCATGTTGCTTTCATGCTACATGTATGGATTGTGAATGCGAAGCGAGAGCAATTGCACTCGCTCCGAGGTTTGCGCTGATTTATCTGCTATTTGTATTGGTACGCACCTTTTTGGACTTCTGATTTTTCATATTTAATTCCATTTTGGTGCACCGCTAGTGAAAACATTTGTTTGAAACTGTAGAAATTTGTATTTATTCGGCCGCCTTCTCCTCACTAATATGTGTATTTATTACCAGATCTAAATTTTAATCTTTAATTAACATGAAGAGTGTTCCACAGATGCATCTCATTTGCTGTGTGTATCTGTGACCTTTGTGGAATTATGTGTGTAGACGGGGAAATACAGAGTTTCTTGTGTGATTTGATTAGCTGCAGTACAATTTATACAGTATTTTAACTGGTCTACAGTTCACAGTAGACGGCGGTTTGGCCTGGAGCGTTAGTTTATCTTGCTTGTGTAAATCTTGGTGAGAGGTGAGTTTGTTATTGTATTTATTTATCACCTTGTTGCCCCATTGTTGGGGTATAACTGAAAAAAGAATCTGGGAAAGCGGTATAATGTCACTAATTACACAGAACACGGATTTTGTACAGGCATTAACACGTGACCGAAAAAAAAAATGATCGTGGCGAGGGCTATGAAGATCACGGAAATTATGGAGTAAGATGAATAAAAGATGTGTACATTTTCATGATAAATTTTTGCCGTCCCTTTCCCTCCAGTTCATAGCCCTCCTCACTATCATATTTGTAATTTATATTGATAAAATTCTCAATTTACGTATTGTTCAGTCGTATCTTACAATTTTCGTGGGCTACACTGTAAGCTAAATGAGGGGGTGTGTTTAGAGGAAGAGGAAACAACAGTGAGAAGCTTCAGAGGGTATGGAGAAGAACGGAGCGGGGTAGGCAGTCCATGCTTGTGAGGTCTGTGAGGGATTGGAATGTGTTGAGGGAGGAATTGGTATCTGTGAGAGGGGTTAGAGTTCAGGAAGGGAGTGGAAAAGGAGTAGGTTGGGTGCAGGAGAGGTGAGAGAGGTCGCCACTGTGCGGTAGCCTAATTGCGAGTATGTATGTATGTATTAATCATTCAATTACGATTATACCCAAATATCATGAAAATATTAAGTTGCAAAAAAACCTAACCAAACAATATCTAAATTGACAATATTGCCGATACAAGTTCGGTGTAATTTGGTTAGCAATGTATTCACCACGACCAACTGTTATTCATACGACGTAGATGATTCCCAACACCTCGCACATATTATAATTTAACACTCCATGTGTATATTTGCACAGAAACAGGCAATAACATACACACTTTTACGTTAAAACCTCTGTACAGTGCACCATCAGACCTTACAAAAGTGCCCAACAGATCCACATTACACCTGTCTTCAACCACTTAAGATGCACATTTCTTTCCTGTCTTGTGTATTATTGATCACTGTCTATTGTATTGTAACGTGGCATTATACAGCACCTGTTTATAAATGCAATCTATGAACGTAGATTTGAATGATATACCATATGTATATTTATTCTTCTAGTGATACGTTACTTGATTAATTTACCAGAATTGCACAATGTCCCGATGCTACTTAATAAATGTGTTGTTTACCTGAGCAACTCTATTGCCGTGGCATAAATATACCCTGTACATGATGTTTTATACATTAAAGATTCGTTTGAAAAGTAATTCTCACATTTTATACAATTTTGCGACCCAATATAAATATATTCTACGTAAATTATATGTATTTTATTGCATAAGTGCAATCATTATAACCCTCCTCACTCATATTTCATTTTTTTTACTGCGAACTTTGTGAAAACCCACTAAAATTCGTATTAAATGTGATTATCTTAGTGATAATCATGTATAACATAGCCAGGTATTATTTTTCCGATATTTAAGAAAGCCCCTGTTCTAGACAATTACCATAATTTATTTACAATTAAGTACATGATAATACAAGTACTGTAACCAGGAGACGTATGGGCATGTGAGTCCCCACCTACTCCTGAGCCTGCGGCTCGGCACGGACCGGTCTTAGCTGAGCGGTAAGACATTGGCCCATAGTATACGCATGGACATAAAAACATTCAGTGTTGTGCCTTGAGTAACAGCAAATTCAAAATTGGGCATGAAGAACGATGTTTCTGGAAACAACAGATAGCAGTGCTCATGTAACAGTGTGCGCTGGATGTCTTTACCTTCTGCATGTGCTGTTCGACAGTTAATGTATTTACACCACAACTGTCATACTAATATTATATATATATTTTCTAATAATTGTAAATAAAATAAACCAACACTACTTCGAACCTGCAACATCTTGAGTATGAACGTGTGACCTTAACTTTAATGCCAACAAACAAGCGTACTCATTACTATAATGATATAGTTTGTTTTGACTCTGTTTGTATACACACTATAATATTATTTGCAACATCCCAGGTATGACATGGGTATTAATGTAAGTTAAGTTGGTCTGTAAGCGTTCCAGTGATAAGCTTTTTTGCATAAAACCGGGAGACGTTAATAAGCCCTATAGGCTACAATACAATATTCGCAACATTACCATTGTACAGGAACCAGAAAGTTGTAGGTCTGTCTGTACGTTTTAAATAATTCAACTTCATGTATTCATATATATTAATGATTAGACCTTGGGTAGAATTATTCTTGAGAATTGATCTTCAGGACTACTGGGGCGAAAACAACTCAGACCACGAAAGAACTCCTGTTTTGATTAGTGTAGTAAATAGATTTACCAACTGAGTGGCAGAAATATCGGTTGAAGCCAGTATTTGTAAATGATAAATCATAGTACATTTTCCATCTGACTAAAATAAAATATAACATTAAAATAAAAATTAATCTCAATTTAGTGAAATGCAACTGCTGTAATATTCAAAATCAACAACTCCCTGGCAACACACATTAAGGTTGGCTCACAGAACAAGAAATGGATGAATTGTAATGCATAAAATAAAATAATTATTCACTTTAAAAAGTGGCGCTGCAAATAAAGTTAATCTGCGTATAACAGCTTACAAACACAACTAATTTAGTTTAAATAAAATACAATGAGCACCACTGGACTCTAGAGTGATGCATCACATCATATAGTTGTATCAAATAGAGGGAACGTGCGAATGGTAAACTATTGTCCCATACATCCATGGTACTGGTCCTACATTCACTTATGAAACAGTCAAATGCATAGGGATGTCCCCAACCTTGTATAGTAACAAAGCTCAACATCCCTATTTTTTGCCGTCTGCCATGGGGTATTATATCCGTAGACTGTATTGGTTAGATGCTTTCATTACAGAGCAGGAAGTTTACAAGGTAAATATTCTACAGTGTAATAATTTAGCAGGCATATAATTTCCAGCTGCTAATGTTGTAGTATTTAATGCTTTTCAAATAGGATTACATATTTGCACATTCTTTGTTTAATACTCGCAATAACGTTTACTCTTATTGAACGTTGTGTTTGGAATAACTTGTACTGGCATAAATCATAGAAAATTGTCATTATGGACTGTTTAGTAAGTACAAATTATTTTATCGTAAAGGCTACACAAATGTTTTACAGTGATTCCACCGTGCTGCCGAAACCAGAATTATGTGGATACATATTGTTACAGATGACATTACATTTGCACGTGATTCGGAGGTTTAGAAATAATACATTAACCGGCAAATTCCTTACAGCCTTTGTATATTAACATGTAACAATTTACTGTGATTTCCGTGGGCTTTTTAATTTGAACATCTAGGCGTATGTAGACCACATGTTCACACAACTATTGTTACACAAGGAAAGAATGCTTACATGCAGGCTAATTGGTTGGACGTTGTAAATAAATGGATATTAAGTTGTATAGTATAATATGTTGTAGCGGCACCATTGTTTCATTTCTATTATTTTGGTTGGTCTTTTACAAACATTGTTTGTGTATGGTTCTCTCACTGACCGCCTTATATCTCTCTGCTCTTGCAGTTGCTCTTTCAATTGGCTCATGTAGACAACCGTTTCTCACCTCGTCACAACATGTAAAGACCGGCTTTATAATTGATCATTTTCTACTGTTGACAACTTTTCCGTACCTCTGCGACCGTCCATCGTCCTCCATTGCCTCACGTATAATAGATGATAGCACGGCCTCAACTGTGTGCGGATGTCGTCCCCCCTTGCTTGGCTTACCCCGCTACCCCTTGCTCAGACATGCCAGGACGTCTCCCGGCTATAGTAAATGGTATAT
Organism: Dryococelus australis; assembly: GCA_029891345.1. Classification (NCBI taxonomy): domain Eukaryota; kingdom Metazoa; phylum Arthropoda; class Insecta; order Phasmatodea; family Phasmatidae; genus Dryococelus; species Dryococelus australis. Next base: position 69,733,685 of record CM056997.1, read on the forward strand.
GAAATATCTTACAATTAAAAAACGTGGTATATCATAGTACACTTAGCCTCAAGTGTACTTCCTGATACCAGTGTATATAAATGCTGGAAGTGTTCCCGCCCGAAAACCCCCACGTTCCCATGGATGCCCTGTTAGATTGTCAAAGAAAAGGGATGGGGCTACAGTAAAAAACATATTACATAATCTGTTACATAGTCAGTGCCATATTGGTGACTTCATAACATCCTTGTAAAACACATGGTATCGGGTTGTACACTAATCTCCATACTGTTTTCGGCGTCACGTGGTAAGTAGGTAGTTGGAGGCAGAATTCTCTTTATAGTTCCAGTGCGCCAGGCCTGGAGACTCCTCAGCCTTTAAAAATAATAAAACATGCTTACTTAACTTTGTATTAATTAAAAATTTTCAAAAGTAGTCTTATTAATAAACACTTTAAAATTAAATTTAGGTATTCAAAACATTTTATGAAAAATCTGCTAGATTAGCTTCAACATTGGATAAAAGTAAATGTCTACGTTTATTCAAATAACATTCATAGATAACAATTGTTCTATTACCTTGTTTAGAAATGGAGTTGAAATCTGCATCCCCATATGGTAGTGCTTGCATACTGGATCTGTTGGACATTCAAAGCACTCTAATTTTCGGAACTGTGTTGATTCACAGGAATAACCTTTTGGTTATATTTTGCAATGCTTGTTTATATAATGTATTTTGAGTTTACTTATTGTTTATTATCTATTCTACATTTTCATAACATGTTTACTAATATAATGTATCATTGTTTGAGGTTATATGACATATTTTAATTTATGTTTTTCAGTGTATTTTGCCTTGAATTGTGTTTTTATGTATGTTTACGTACAGCTCCTATGTTTGTACACAGTTTAAAACTCAGTTGTTTACTATTAATTATATATGTGTTTTCATCATTAATATTACATTTTTATTGTCTTGTTGACATATTTATTGCTTTTGGAGGGAATATGCATTTATTGTATATCATTTTTATGGTTTCCCGCCATTTTTGAAGTTTGTGTTTTAGAATAAGGTGACTTAATAAAGTTGCGTGGCAATTATATAAGCGTTTTATTTTAAGTAAATTGTAATACTCTGTATTGTAGACCTCACTTAGTTTGATTACTTTCTATTTAAATGAAGTGTTTATATTTTCCAATTGTCCATTTGTTTACACTTGTAAACCCCAATGTTTATTTTTTTCTTAAAATTGCTTATATTTATTAAATCAGTGTCTAAATAATAATTTTATTTGCAGACAATATTTTCACGGACTTTTAAATAATATTGGTTAGTTATTCTTATAACTAAAATGAACGCCCTGCGTACTTAATTTAAAACTGGGTAGAACAAAATTTTCAGTGTCGGAATATACACAATTTACCAAAAAGTAATTGGGCACCCGTTAAGATAAGTAATTCAGTACATCAGTTGACTTGTGTTTCACGGCCTTCGGCGTAAGACCGCTGGTGTTTGTCCATGGTAGTATGAATACAGCGGCCTATTGTAACATTCTGGATAGTGCAATGCTCCCAAAATTGTGGCATTTTTATGAAATGGACCCGTGTTACTTCCAGGATGACAATGCCAGGTGCCATGTTTCAAGGGCTACTATGCAGTGGTACGAAGACGACAGTGTTCATGTTCGCCTATTGGACTGGCCCACCCAAAGCCAAGACCTCAACCCTATAGAAAATCTTGGGACAAATTGGATCGCCGGGTGACGACTCGTCAGGCGATACCAAAATCCATTGCTCAACTCATGGAATGGTTGCAAGAGGAATGGCGACGAATTCCTGTGGATGTCCTGCACGCACTCGTAGAGAGCATGCCAGACAGGGTGGCTGCTGTTATAGCCGCAAGATGTGGCCCTACGAGATTCTAAGGGGGTGACAACTACCGAGTGCCCAATTACTTTTTGGTAGATAGTGTATTTTATTTCCTTGAGGTTACTCTGAGTGCAGTTTTCTGAACACTATTTTACACTTGTAGCAGTCAAGTGAACAGTTTCACGTTACATATCACGATTAGACATTTATTTGAAATCGCAGAAACAGCCAGTGCTAGCTTTATACATTGTTATATAGAAGCATGGGTGTAAGAGTGAATATTGTGCCACACAGACCCGAGGATGCCGATGCTGATTACTATGAGTTCAGCTCAGGACTCTAACCATCGACCCGAGATAATAAAAGGCCAGCTTAATCATAAGAAATGAGATACTCTTATCAGAGCTTTGGCGATGTTTGGTTGTGTTTTTAGAAGAAATGGTTAAGTCTAAATTGAACTGATGCATTATTAATTTTGAATGTGCCGCTTTCTCGATAAAATGCAAAAGACTGGCAAGTTACAATTTCGGAACTTCTGCCTCAGTAAACACCAGTAAAATTAATGAACTGAGTTGGCCCGATCATGATTTTATTCAGTTGTGCTGCAGAGATTCTGATTACTAAAAGTCTCTACTTAATTTATTGTAATTTTTTTTTGCCTGTTCATAAGATCACTACACAGCCAGACTAAACCGAAATTTCTTACGTGTTGTTTAGTCTTAATGACAAGGTGATAACTTGTGAGGTTTAAGAGTAAATGATGGTTGTTTGTAATTGGTTAGGGTATTCTGTTTTCCATATTTCTAGTGCTTGAGTGTGACAATGGTATCATTTATGTTGTTTTATTATGTACTATGATGTGTGTCACCTAGATTGAATTTTAAGTAAATGCTGCTAAAATAGTAGATCTGAGTTGTGTGTTTATGATTTTCCTAATCATGTCTTTGCATGCCAATGCTGAACCTAAATCAAATTAATGGTTATCCACAATTTTTCTGTGATGGAAAGTGTGGCTGGTGTGTTAAACACTCCTCAGTTTGATTATACATAGGTTGTGGCACACTAACGTCACTTGACTTTAAACTCTATCGCACATTACTAAGTCCCGGGCCCCTACCTATTGAACTGAACAACCTATGTTTTTCTGTATGTGTATTGCTGTGTGTTTTGTGTGCCAACTCAGCAAGGCTGCTTTGTTTTATATTTTATTTAATGTTGCTGAGAGTACTGTGGTATTGGGAGTGTAAAATATTCCATTCAAAAAATAACCCCACACGACCCGAGATATTTACAAGGAATATTTTCACACTGATGTCAACACCTACGCCACACATTGTACCAGCCCCATTTGGAGTTAAGGTCTCGCCCAGTAAACTGGAAGAAAAGTCAACTATTTCTGTTTACTTAGTCCTCCAATTTTCTCTCAGTCTAATATTAATATACATAAAATAATCTTGTTTTATATGAAATTGATTTATAATGTGTTGTAGTGTTCCCACGAGAAGTGTAGGTGTTGGTGAGATGACAGTGTAAATTGATTATGACTGAACCCCCTCAACATTGCTCTTCAACATAAAAAACTCGTATTAAGTTTAGTTTTTTTTATAATATAGGTGCTTATAGTTCAAGTGCCCAGAGTGATTAAAATGAATAAAGGCAAAACAGAAACCATTCCATTCCTACAGCTCCCTTAAAACCTTGGCGCCTAGCATTCAGTAGTGAGAGTATGGAATTCCTTGTGATAAACTTACTGATTCAAACGGATAAACCATTTGTGGACATACTTCACTGACTAAGTGCTGAAAATATCAACCACTGGGTAGTGTAGCAAAAATAATGATCATTTTGATTACCTCTCAAACGTTCTCCATATTTCGGTATGCATCTCTTTGCTATCAGCATAGTCAACTAAAAATCAGTAAATTACCAATCATATCATTATGTTCAGAAGACCTTCAAAATGAGCTTCAGTGCTCTCAGGCAGAAGATTCATACTATTAGCATTATCTCTTTACCAACCGTACTACAAGAACCAAAAAAACCAGGTTATTTCCATGATTGAATTTTACTGAATTTCAAACACATGAAATTGGAAAATATACAAATAACACTTCAAAATTTTAATGGTTGACACACAACAGAAAACAAGATTAAACAGTGACACTAGAATTGCAAAACACAACTCTTCAACCAGCTAAAATTCAACATTAAGAGAAATCACTTATGCAGTAGACAATTTTACACGAACATAGCATGAAACACAACCCTCAAACAAGAAACAATACAAAATCATCAAACAGAACATGGCACAAATCAAACAAGACACATTGTAGTCATTGAACAAGAAACATGGGCACAAATAACATAGACACTGGCAATCATCAACTTAGAAACATGGGCACAAATCAAACATAATGCATAGCGACAAATCAAAGAAAATACTGCATGAATAAACATTTCTGGTTTCACTATAAGAAATGCTCTGAAAACACTACTAAGAAAAACTAGAAAAAGAAAACTACAGAACTAGGGAACTGCTCCGAGTAGACAACAAGACTTTCATTACAGTGTATGATTTTTATGTAGGTCAGTGAGCTTTGCAACAAAACTAAAGGAAAAATTGAAATTCATCTTAAGCTCAGGTTAAAACTCTCTCACAATAACAAGGACAAAAATCCAAGTCTCAAATAGAATTTATCTTTAACAGTTCTCATTGCAGTCGGCTTACCACCATGAACACGAACATCCTGAAAGTACCAATGTACCAGCCCCAAGCAGGAAACAGGGTCCTTGGTGTAGGTCCTCCTATTATACTCATTTTAAGCATTTTGCCTAGGCTGTGAGAAATCACAGGACTCCTACTTAAACATACTTAGAAATCACATTTTAACTAGAATCTGTGCCTCCACCGGGCACATTTCTCGCCGAAACCTCGGACCTAAAATATCTAACGACTGCGTTGTTTCATGGCTGCCAGATGAAGAAGAGGGAATTGGGGGTTTGTGCATCCACGCCAAGCGTGATTCCGGAAACCCCAAATCCCACTGTTATCAGCTCAACCGAGATTGGCTGATAACAATGAAATTTGAATTCGGCTCCTTCCCTGAGCTAGCACACGCCGTGCATTTTCCTACATTGAATGTAAATAAAACAATACATACAGCAGGTCACATAAAACTGCTGATCACAAAAAAAAAATTAAAAGGTTAAAACATTCATAAAATGCTCTCTTTAACAGTTTACACACAACTTTTAAAGGCTATAATTTCAATTCACAAACATATATGGAAAAATCACAAAATATGTATCTTTGCAATGTTCCTGGCAAATAAATAAAAAATTACGCTCGTGTATATACCCAAACATGTGACATAGTTTACAGGGACAATAAAGAGAAATTTGGTTTCGTACAGAAATAAACACAAAACTGTAAACATTGTGGTTGACCACAGATTGTCAGCATAAACAAATAAACTACCTGACATAGCATACGCACTTAACACTTTTATGGGGGTCTGTAGTGTACTACCAGTGCAGTGTTAAAAACCAGTAATTGATTCTTTAATGTGTGTTTTCAATGTTTTGAGTGGCTGAGTATCAACATAGATATACATGGCAGTGTAAGGGTAAAATTATAATAAAACAATATTGCCGTACAAGGTTTGTTCGTATGACCTGAACTTTCTACTACTTCTGCTCATTTCTTGCTTCTTTTCATTTTGAGCGTTCGTTTGACCGGAAGTGTTTTTTTGGATGACTGTTCGGGCGTCAGGTGCACTGCTATTTTTCTCACAAAGAGCATGAACTTTCTGCTGTTGTTGAGGAAGAGCAGAGGAGCAGTGAGATAGAGAGCAAAAAGAGGCACCAAATTTTTGTTTATAGTCTGGACTCTACAAGATAGTGCTAGTTTTGCTTCAAAGTCTTTTCTGTCATATTTATTTATTTGTGAATATATTTGGCTATCCTCTGAGAACTGCTGAAGGGCATGTAATTGTAAATAATGAAGAAATTATTATGTTCATCTTTGAAGGCAAGTGTTAAAATTATGACAGTCGCATGGATTATTAAATGCTTGTCATAACCAATCACAGACCACTTTAATGTGCGAAGCATTAAAATTGTCACTGGGGATGTGCCCTAATAGCCAATAAGATTGGCAATAACTTAGTGTTTGTTTTATCGGGTGTCGCAAGGTTAGGGTTATGTCGAAATTACGACTGTCATTGCATAGCTCATTTTAAAGTATTTAATGCCAGCTAGATTACCAGGCATCCTCTTTTACCCGGACATCTCCCTTTTTTTTTTTTGTCGCCTCGGAACTGTCCGTCGCCAAACAATGCCATACTCAATCACGTTGAAAATGACAGATTGAGGATGTTGCGATCAGCTGATAAGTAGTAAACAGTTCCTTGACTTTTGGCGTTTGGTTGGTAGCAGAAAAGAGCAATGTACTTTTTGCTCTTTCCTGCTCTTTTTCTGCTCCCAGGAATTTTCAACTTGCTCTCGAGAGTAAAAAGCTCAAGTCACCCGAACAAACCTACAACCACCCTAGTATAGTTATTGTAGTGATACATCATTACAGATCCCCATAAAAAGGTTCAGCATGTTTTTTATTATGTATAGTTGTTTGTTTATGCTGGAGATCCTGTCAAAAATCATAATATTTACATATGTATGTTTATTTTTCTTTTTCTGGACTAAATAAAGTTTACTTTTTTTTTGCTAAAGTGACAAGTGGTTGTGTATGGATATGAACATGATTTTTATTTATCAGGACATTAAACATTAGTATTTTCTCTCACGTGTTTACGAACTCTATAGCCTTAAAATCTGGTGGATAAAAACTGTGATTGCCACTTTTATTAATTTTCAATATTTTATTTATTTTCATGTGATCTGCACTTTTCTGTGTCCTGCCGTATATATTGTTTTATTTACATTTTCATTTAGGAAAGTGCACTGCGTGTGCTAGGTCTGGGAAGGAGCTGAATTCAAATTTCATTGTTATCATCCAATCTCGTTTGAGTTGATAACAATGGGATTTGGGATTTCCGCAATCACGCTTGGCGTGGATGTGTAAGCCCCGAGTTTGCTCTTCTTCTTCCGGCAGCCATGAAACTATGCAGTCTCTTGTAAAATGTTCGAGCTGCGGCTAGAAATGTGCCAGGGCATGGAATTTAGTTTAAAAAAATGTTATTTACCTAAGTTTGCAGTAGGGGAGCCCTGGGATTCCTGCTATGGCAGTCCCCAGGCTAGGCAAAGGTCTAGAAATACGTAAGTTATAAGGGCCTACGCCGCTGACGCCGTCTCAACTACAGGACCAGATACTCCGGTACCGCCAAGATGTTTGTGGACATGGCTAATGGTTATGGTTGAACTGCATCTTAGAGGATTATGATGAAGCTACAAAATTTTCATGAATAGTTAAAAAAAAACTTGCTTCTGTGTAACACAGCAAAAAGGCAAGTGAAACATTAGTGATTTTGTAATACCCAGAAGCCCTAAAATTATTAAGCCCCTCTGGCAATGCTGAGTGTAAGTTAACTGTAAAAGTGGAATGTGGTTTGTTTTGGAATCTTTTGAGTACCCTATCTTGCCAATGCTGGAGAGATTTCCTGAGTGATATAAGGTCTTATTTGATTCAAGTATTTGTGTTATGCTGTTCTGCATCAAAATTTACACATAAAAATTAAAGTTATGCCCCCCCCCTTCTAAACAGTTGTGTTGATTTCTGTAGTTCGGTTAGTAGTTTTAATATTCCTTGTCCAAGTATTTCTTGTAGTGTGATTTGACATGTTTTTCTCTTCTGAAATATTATCCATGGGTTGTTGCTCTGAAATGTTGTTGCTTGTTAGTGTATTTGATTTGTGGGCAGAGTTTTTATGCAATTTAGGTGCCTTTATGCCAATATGTGTGTTATTGTATTGTTGTACCTCTACCTAATGAAGTGTTGATGTTTTGTTATGTCAGGGTAAGAATATTTCCATTTGATTTTTGGTTGTTTATGACAAATATCCATGTTGTGAACTTTCTTGTATGTTATTTCCATATGTTTTGCTGAGGTATAGTAAATTGAGCCACAAAAGTCATCTGGTACTAATCATTGTAGATTGATTGGTAAGGTTACTCTAGCTGAGGGTAATACTTTTCATAGGAGTGTTCTGAAATATAGGTGTAGTGGTGTAAATCTAATGCACTTTTGTTGGATATCCTGGTGACCAAGAGTTGTTTTGACAGATGCAGGAGAAAGATAAGTAAGTAAAAAAAAATCGTAACTAGTGTTTTTGCTACTCTAGATAAAGACTGATACGTTTGGTAATCACTCAGCCATTTAGGTTTGCATATGACTTACTTACTATTTGAAGTAAGACAAGCATACTGGATTTTCTACTCACACTACTAAATGCTATGCGCCTGGCGCCAAGGTTTTAAAGGAGCTGTAGGAATGGGATGGTTTCTGTTTTGTCTTTATAAATTTTAATCACTCTGGGGACTCGAACACATGTAAACCACTTATGTTATAATATTGTATGTGTTTTCGTTGGAGAGTGGGTTTGGTTTGTTGTGCAGGCATACACACACTGTCACCTCAACCACACCTATACGAGCCATGGGAACACTATATATTTCTGGCTATCCCAACGTGTGGGCCATATTACACATACATATTAAAGCTGTGTGAGTATCATCACATTATGTTTAGTATTTGGTTGATAGCCCTCAAAATAAGTTTATTTATTTTTTGGTCTAAGATTTTGTTTGTATACATGTGGATATTTATTTTAAAAATTGTAAGCTTGTTTTAAGAGGTATTAATGTGATATTAGTATTCCAAGCATCAGTAGGGTGCTAATTCTAGTGGCACATCCAAACTTTAACCTAATCTGGTTAGCATGTTTACTTTTAATACATTGTTATTGGGCTAGGAGAAAACCATGATAATGTAACTTCACTTTGCAGAAGTTTATTTTATTGTGGAATTCTATGAGTTTTAACTTAGAAGGATGGTCTACATGGCCAAATTCAGGGACTTTCCATTTTGAACTCAAAATAGCGGTATGATGCTGTGTGTGAAAATTTTAAACTTTAAGAGCACCCAAACTTTCTACAGAGGTGTAGCCAGATATGGGGAGAAGCATGTGATGTGTTTAAGTTGAATAGGTAATAATGAATAGGCCTAGAAGTTCATTTAATAGCCTTCTTGTTCTGAACTGAACAACCTGAGGTGGTGTGAAAGGTGTGATTTAGAATTTATAGTTTCTAGTGCCAATCTGTGGGAAACTTGTATTACAGTGTTTACTTATGCCCGGCAATAGGCCTACACTTACCATTAACCCATATTTCCTTGGTACACTCAGAATACCCTTCTTACAACAAAACATATTGTAATAAAATGGTGGAAGCATGGGCCAGATATGAGCGGGCAAGTCACAAGATACCAGATTCACAGTTAGGAAGGGAAATTTGGGTGGCACCAAACTCTCTGACTTGGTTTAGACAACCACTCAGACTTGTTTGTTTTTGGCAATTTAGCATAGCAGTGTGCATAACACTTAGGACTATAGATTCATAACACATTGTGGTGTTTGCTGGTCCCCACAGATCACATAAAGTTTGTATTTATTTTGATCACAGCGTTTGTTTGTTTAGGGTTCACTTTATTTTATTATATTATTTTCCCAGACCTCAGAAACATTTGTTGACATTTAAAATTTATTTTCTTTTCTGTCCTTTTTGGTAAACAGAACTATATAAGTCCCTGTGAAATCATATTTTTGACGTCATATTATTTCTTCCCACATATGCTCTGGTATGTCAGTCGATGTATAATGCCGACCTTAGGGCAGCGTGATTTTTCTGATAATTTTAACCCAAAATACAACAAAATATAGCATCAACTTTTTCTTGCTATTTGCAACATAAGTACAGGGAAAAATAAAAAAACTCAAAATCTGAAATTTAGTGAAAAAATGCTAAGCTAAAAACAAACAAATTTATCATTTTCAAGCAACTTTTTCACATTGCTAGAAATATAGAAATAATAATTTTTTGTTTAAAAAACAAGCCATTTTCATTGAAAAACAAGTTTAAGTCTATAATCACACAAATTTTGCAATAGTATAGTCATTATTGATTCCATAATCCCAGCCATCACAGCAACCCAAATCATAAGTATGTCTTTAAAATTAGAAAATTTATCTGATCTGAAATCATTTTTATTGATTTTTAAAACAATTTTGAAATGAACAGTGTCCAATTCTTTATCAATGGAAGGTGCTGTTTTTATAATTTCATATGCAATATCCCAACGTTCTAAAAGTTCTATAATTGATCCATTTATATTATTAAAAATTTATAAATGTTTTATAAAAGGTGAGAAAATTTTAATTAGAAGTATTATTTTTTTACTTGATCAAATAACTCATCTATGTATCTAAAATATCAAAGCAATTTGTTGAGTCCTCCATTCAATAATTTTAAAATTTATAAATCTTCAGTAATTTTTCTTTCAAATAATCATAAGTTAGATTTCTTTTACTAATTAGAACAACGTTACAAACTGTCCCCGCTTCTTCAGGAGCTATATTAAAATCAACACAAATTTTTATATTGGTTTTTCCTTAAACTACGGTTGTTTTTCTATATGAACAATCAACACATAAAGGCCTTCACCCCCAAAATTAATAGTAATTAATATCACCATCAAAGTTTACATTTGGTTTATAATAAAGTTCATTATTTTTATAGTCTGTATCTAGTTTGGTTTTTGAATTTCTAAAATGATTATAAGCAAACATTGTTTAAGATAAACACCGTTTTCAATGTCTAGATTCCAGTTTTCTTTAGGAAAAATTTAATTTCTACCGTTTTAAACATAAATATTTCTCACATTGCAATGATCAAACATAGTAGTGTGTTTATGCTGTTCAGTATGATTTTTTCTATTAAATTGAAAGCCCACAATTACAAAATGAGGCATATGAAACTAAATTATTTAACTGATCTTCTATATCAAAGTTAAAGACATTTGTTCCTTTAGGGACTTCTTTTTCTAAAAATTGCCAATAATCAAAAATAATAGGTATTTTAGGTTCTTTATATATGTTTCGTAACTTTATCATCTTTATCAAAAGTTTCATAAAGAAATGAAGAGTTATCAGATAAATTACGAAAAAAAAAAAAAAGTAATATTATAGCCACCTTTCCAATAAACTTCATTGTTATCACGAATAAAACCAAACAGATATCTAAGAAGATACATTATTTCATTAGTTTTATTACTAGAAACAGTTTTAACCTCTTTTGTTAAATTACTAGAAACAGATTTATCTTGATATAAATTATCAACAACAGTAAATTCTAAATAATTTTGTTCACTTGGTGAACTTAATAAAGCATTCATCATTGTTGATGTTATACCTGGATTAACAACAGCTTCAATAATATTTCCATGTTTTGAGATTTCTACTCTAGAAAATTGAAAAGCAAAAAAATTAGAACAAACATGAATATTGTCTTCTTCATCATATTTTGTATCAGCTCCAACCTTATCTCTCTTTAGTAAACTTAATTGTTCATAAACATAAGCATCATTTGGGAAAGAAAAGTCATCTATAGGAATATCAAATTCAATTCTAATATTGTAAACACTCCCCTAGTTTGATCAGTTGGATGAAAAATCTGCCTCTCAAAACTCTCAATAGGTTTATAACTCATTTGTAAGTAAAAAAATTTATATGAAAATGGCAGAATCGAAGGGAGTTTCTCAACTTAAATTAGTAATTGAAAGATATAAAAAATATATAAAAAGTGTCATGAAAAAGAATATGAAAAAAATCAGAGGAAAGAACTGCCATTAATTGACGAATTACGAAATATTGGTTTAAAAAAAAAAAAAAAAAAAAAAAAAAAAAAATTGAAAAAATTGAAAAAATTGAAAAAATGAAGAGCACAAAAATTTAATAACTGCGCTAGTTCCTGTTGCAGTAAAAAATTTAGATTATCCGCCAACACCAGATGAAACATCATTCGAAAGAAAATTATTCACAGAACAAGAATCTCCTAATTTTGAAGAGCAAATGGGTACTATTCCATTAAAAGATTTGTCACCTAAAGAAGGTGTTTCTAATATAAATGTCCAAATAGAAATTGCAAAAAGAATAAATGTTATTAATGAAAAATTTGGTTTACGTGGAGTTGGGGAAAATTTTTACAAAAGTAACAATCAATAATGATACACTATTTGTTAAGGATAAAGAATATATATTGATGCAGACTAACAGTCAGCAGCGTTAGAGCCCATGATGGCACTCACCACGCACGTGACACGTGTACATGCGCGTGCGCAAAGAGGCCAATATTTTGAACTTCCACATAAATATTATTTTGCAGTGTAAAATGTGTCTTGTATTTTTATTTTTCAGGGATTGAAATGTCTTAAAATGTTTTAAAGTGTTTGTTGTTATTTTGAAAATGTTTGGTTATGAAATTCAAAGTGCTCGCAGCACCGAGATTAAGAACACTAATATTCTGGCGTGAGCGCAGTCATAAAGAGACACTAAATTAATATGAAAATTTTACAAGAATATTATAAAATGTAAAACAATATTTAATTTATTTGTGCCATTTTTATTTTCAATAATAAAATATTTTACTCAGTGTGCATGGCACTTCCGCTTATGTGAACCCCGTAGGCAGCCATGGTAGGTCCGTGCGATGCTTGCCTCTGGGCAGTCTGTCGAGGAAAGCTGGCGAGGTAAGACACTGTCACGTACGCATTACAACCTTTTGTTCACTGGTGTAGATTTCATTAGCATTTTTAGTATACCGGTCAACCTTTGATTGCGTACGTTTTGTCACATTTCCCCAGCATTATGCTTCCACTTAACTAATTTATTTTGCCCTTGTAGCATTTTCAACTTAATTGAGGAGGAGAAATATGTTGGAGAGGTCATGCGACCCGCAAAACTTGAATCAGGCACCATCAGCTTCTGCTAAAGGCGTTTCATCGTATTTCTGTATTATTGCTGCATGTAATTTGAAAGGCTTTGTTTTCATATATGTATTTGAGGGCATTTTTCATGTTTGAATATTTTATGGCAACATCGCATATAACCACTTGGCTAACTGACGCCAAGTATATGTCTACGCCATCATTGCATTTTGAGAGAATACTTATGTAATATCGTTTGTGCAGTATTTTTATTAAGGGTTCTATATTATATTTTGTCAGTGTTCCGTGTAATTTTCACGTAAATGGATGCTTTTGTGTTTGATTACGGGGTCACTTTAATGTTTGCTTTTTCCTCCATCAGTCATGCTACACGCCTGTAATCACTTCAATTGCAAAGAGAATAATTTTCTCTATCAGAATAATATTTTGTTGGAATTTAATTTTCCATTTTCACAAAGAAATATTGTAATTCCACCTGCACAACGTGATCCACTATGAACTTCATGCAGCGGCATCCACGCCATATAAACTTGTTTTCACACACATGTGTGTGTTTATTGTGAATACTTATCTCGTGCCCCATCTTGTTCCATGTATCTTTTGAGGGTTTATGTAAATTTTGTAATTTGTGTACGGTGATAATACTTTCATGCTAGTCGGCTCTGTGTACAGGCCGTCATCACACTACCCACGTGCTGGCAGGCAAGCCCAAACGAGTTTGCATTAGTGATGCCAAGTAATCACATGTGTTAATATATCATCAAGGGTTTCATTTTGTAATTCACCGTGTTCCATCTTCAGGGAAAAACCGTCAGTCCACCCTAGCGGCTGTCGGCCCTCTTCTGTTGTGAAGACTGTGCTTTCATGCACCTCGGTGAGATCATCCACCTAGGCATGTGTTAGATTAACTGCAAGCTAGGGAGCACCCAAGTGGAATTAGCTAGTCATGACCTAGATAATCATAATTTCATTAGCACATTGATCTGTACGAGCAATAATAATAATAAAACAAGTCTACAGTGAACCTACCTCTTTTATTCGGTAGTGACAGTGTCCTAGCCACGTATATATTATTAAGTGCTTATTTTCAAAGTGATGTTTAGTAAAAGTTTAGAATTGCCTACGTGTTTGTAAGTACGCACGGGTGAGATAGACACACAGAACTCACAGCATGGTGATTGGGAAGCACAGTGGAGCCCATATTACCAGTAAATATTTGTGTCATCATTTGTCTCTTGTCTCACCCAATGGCATCAATTGGCGTGCCCATGTGGGGCCAAGTGTGTTCATCCACGTTGCATCATCCACGAGAAAATGGACACCGCATCTGATCAACTGCAAGAAGCCCTCCGGACACCAGCATCTGCAACCATGACTCCCGCGGCACACGCAAGCGCGAGTTAATTAGACATGCCGATCAATCTATGCGTACATTGTGGCAGATTGAGTGAGATTAACTTGTTTGAGGGAAGTACGGAGGAGTAACCCTTGTGTCAATGCACGTCTGATGTCTCTACACCATCAGAACAACGCCTGTGCATGTGCACCGGATATAACGGTGCAGGAACGAAGTGGGCGCAGTGCCAACAGTGTAGGAAAGACTCACATTTACAATACATAGGGCCTGCGGAGTTTATCATGTACTGCGACTGTGTTATAAACTGTGACGAGTGCCGTAAGACGAACTGTGCTGAGATCGCGCCATCGCCAACTTTTGCGGGACATGACACAGAAGACCCGGGTATGTTCCTAGCTGTTTGCAAGAAAAAATTGCATAGGCATCGTGTGCATAGAGACAATTGGACTGAAGTAACTGACAACAGATTAGGGGGAACTCCTGCCATGAGGTGGAGCTGGGTCAGGGACTATCAAGTTATGTGGGAAGAGTTTTGTAGGAGAATGCTAGGTCTGTTCGACACTGACTCGGATGCCATACAGCCACAAGTGTGACTGTATCATGAACAGCAGAGGGAGCACGATGGAATTGAGGAATTCACACTACGCAAGTTAGGCTTGTATAAGCGGTTACACCAGAGACAGGCAAACCAAGGGGTATTAGAAATAATTGTGGTGTTGTCAACACCGGACATTAGGCCGTATCTGAGAAGGGCAATAAGGGCAAGTATCAAACAGTTCGTGCGCGAAGAGCTTTTGTATGAACAGGACATGCAGGCGGGAAAGGTATACCAATCCCCGAGATTGAATTTTCACATCACAACACCTACAGTGCTACCAGATTTTATGCGACCGCCACCAATGTTTACACCTACGAGGCAGAACCGGGGACACAGAAACTTTCACCACAACAACATGGGAAATAATTACCAGGGTAACAGGTCGGAAAACTAGTCGGGAGGTTGGCAAAACCGCTCCTGCACTAATCTCACCACCTGGTCGTGTCAGTCCGCCTAATGAAGGTGCAAAAGTGTTCCAAGTAACTGACTACCATAAAAGCGCTAAGAATCTGTGTAGAACTTTAGGGAAAAAATCTCACTGCTGTTATTGACACTGCTGCTTTCCAATTTTGTACGCGAAGGAATGATACAAGCTATAACAACTAGAGTGCCACTGCGACGTTTGCAATTTGCTACCAGGCACCAACAGGCAGAAGCAAAAAGTGTTATGCATGTAACGGTAGAGATCCGAGAGCTGCATACCTAGTGCAATGTTTACATTGTGCCGGACTTGTGCGAAGAAGTGATTTTGGGACTGCCATGGCTTATTGACAACCGCACCTGAATCGTCTGCACGTGGGGACACGTGGCCAATGGACTGTTTACGCCGTGGGAGTCACACCACCAACAACAACTGCTGTGCCACTTGCTGACTTAGAGCACGAGGTGCCCGCTACACATCAGCGTCTGCATTATCTGCTGAACCAGTATGCCTGTATGTTCCACACTGAGGGGAAGCTGCATCGCACTGATGTCACGGAGCATGTGATCACCACAATGCACGAGGACCCTGTGTACTCCAAGCCACAAGACCCAGGTATTTTCTTTCGCTGCTTCATCAACGAGTAGGTATGTGAGATGCTAAACAACAATGTAATTGAACTTACGTAGCGTCTCTATAATTCAGGTATTACTCGTGCTCCAAAGAAAGATGGCGAATGGCGGTTCTGTGTTGATTTCCGCCCTTTGAATAAAATAACAGTAAACATACCACCAACAGTCATTAATATGAAAGATACATTGTAAACATTAGGACCAACTACCGTTTTCACATCACTGGATTTAAAGTCCAGATATTGGCAAGTGCGTATCCACCCACAGGACAGAAAGAAAACAGCATTTACTACCCCAGATGGACGTAGATTTCAATTTATTGCCATGCCATTTGGTTTATAGTGTGACCCTGAAAGTTTCAAAACTTAATGGTTAATGTTTTGGATGGATTCATTGGAGACTTTGTGATGGCGTATTTGGATGATGCACTTGTTTGGTCTAACAGCTTGGAAGAGCACTTGCAACATTTGAGCGTTTTTGTTTGAACGGCTCGAATGTAACAAACTTAGGTGCAAAGTGGAAAAGTGTAAGTTGGGAATGAGTAGAATGGAGTTTTTGGGACACTATGTAACAGGGGATGGAGATGAACCAGAACAGCAACACGTACAGGAAATTCAAAACAAACCCACACCCAGATCACATAAACAAGTCAGGAAATTTTTTGCCTTAACTAATTGGTTAAGGGAATTTGTCCCAAACTTTTCTGTGATTACTGCACCATTAACTGCTTTTTTTGTGTGAGAAAGGTAAATTTGTCTGGACACCTCAAGCCGATCAAGCCTTTAAGGAAATTAAACTCACATTTCTGAACTGTAATCCGCTATCTAGGTTCAACCCAGAGTTATCCATTGTTGTACAAACAGATGCCAGTCAGGAAGGCATTGGGGCCATGTTGTATCAGGTGGGAACGCACATGGAAAAACACATAATCAGTTACCACATTGCCTAGTTCAGGGAAACAGAATGTAAATATTGCATCAATGAACACAAATGTTTGTGCATTGTACATGCATTGTGGAAGTACCGGCCGTACTTACTAGGAAGGCAGTTTACGCTCAAAACTGACAACCAATGTCTTGTGTGGTTAGAGGGCATGCATAACAGGAAGAGCAAACTTGCCTGCTGGGCGCTGTTACTTCAGGAGTATGATTTCAAGGTAGAACCCATAGCGGGGAAAACAACGAGCTCGCGGACGCTTTGTCCAGGAATCCTTGTCCGAATCTAACGGTAACTGACGATGGGGATTGGGAAGAAGCGCTACCACTTTGCCGTGTAATACTGACTGCAGAAACACAAATTCTCATTGTACAAAACATTGTTGCCACACCACCCGGCGAACTTGTTCATTGAATGTACCTGACATGTTAAGAGAAGTACACACTGCGTATGAAAATTCCCCAGATGCTGCACAACGCCAACACTGCACCATGTGGTACACAGAACACTGGAGGGTAGTGGACAGAGAAATACAAACCAAACCACCTGGTAACTGTGCGCTATGGTGGACGTATGTGCTGAAAGAGAAATGGGAACTTGTATTAAAGTATGCACACAACAGCAAACACAAAGAAATGTGCAGAAATTTTTTCGCTGGCCAAGGATTCAGGGAGATGTCAGGGAACATGTACAGAGCTGTATCACATGTAACACCCGGAAGCCGCGGAGACCAGACAGCGACGCTCCGCAACAACCAAGGCTGCCAACCGACCCATTCAAAACATTAGCCATTGACATCATGGGCCTGTACCCACATACAAAAATTGGTAAAAGATTTCTTGTTGTTGCCACAGATTTGTTTACCCGTTGGACAGAGGCATTCCCAGTTAGTAACGTCCGTGCATACACAGTTGCACAAGTGATGCAGAATGAGTTTTTTCCGAAATGGAGACACTCCGAGTATTTGTTGACGGACAATGGTACACAATTTGTAGAGCGAAAGTGAAGAGAATACAGTACCAGGTGGGGAACAGAACATCATACTATCCCAGGGCTAACCCAACTGAGAGATGTAACCAAGATATCAAAATCCAATTATGTATCCGGTTAGGCGAAGATCACACTAGGTGGGCCAAATTTATCCCGTAGGTAATGTTTTGCCTAAGAAATAGAGTACATGCTGTAACCAAGAAGACACCCGCCGAGATGGTATAAGGTCGCGAACTCCGTGCCCCCGGAGCACCCCGCGAAAACCCGCTCATACCACCGGAACAAATTGTCGACCACCAGGCACAAATGCATGAGAAAACTAAGGTGAATCAAATCAGCTGCTGTAATGTGTGGGTACTGGAAAGCAACAGGCCGCCACCCAAACTTGTACCCGGAATGTATGTGTATATAAGGGAAAACCCGCTGGACTGGCACCTAGATGGACAGGGGCAGTGAGAGTGGTGGAAAAAATGGGAAATTACACGTATTTAGTGAAGTTGGGACCAAGACGTGTCACGAAACTGCACCATGACAACCTGCGTATATCCTGACCACCTGTAGGGAAGAGGGGCAAGGAGACGACGTTATGCCCAGTACCTCAACGAGTGCGTAGAATTTTATCCGGGAGTTCACAGAGAAATGTCAACACGTACACTGAGGAAAACAACAACACTGACACTGGAACTACCAGCCAAGGGAATGAACTGTCATTTAGGGGTTTTGCACAGACAACACTTAACGCCTAGTAGTGGGGAGGTAGAAGTAGAAGTAAGTAGTAGGGAAACATCATTTCTGGGTATTTCTGTCAACACCTGTAACCAAGCATCCAGTCAAAGTGATTTTAAGGTGTTTTCATTCAAGTGTACATGAAGAGAGTGGTAACCAAAGTGCACACGTAAATTTCAATACAACCAGTGCTAGTGAAATACGTTTTAAGGGGTTCCTGCAGGGCACAGCTGAATTTGGTTGTAACAAAAGTTTAAACGTAAATTTTGATACTACACGTGAAGGCCTTTCAGAGGCTCTCTAGTTTGATGATCATTGTAATAAACATTGCTATTTTTGAAATAATTAATAAAATTACTAGGAATATTATCTCGATATGAATGAAAATAGTTAACATAATTGTTTTCTTTAAAATAGTTAACCCAATGAGTTCCTGGATTAGATGATATGTCGAAATTAACCACAGCACATTAATTTTTTTTGCATATTTTTTGGTAATTCATCAATTATATAAACATTTCTGAAATATTTAATAATTTTACATATTTTTCAATATGTACACAATATGTAGATAGTTGGTATATATTAAAAAAAATTTTTGGCCCTTTTCTTTTAATCTGCTTCCAGATTTACTTTCAATTGCTAAATTATGTTTTTTTTTGTTCTATTTTTTTTTTCAACAGAATTATAAATTGTGCTAGCTCCTCCAGAGAAACCACCAAGTGCACCTAAAGCAGCCAATATAATTGGTATAATTCCTCCACGATTTAAACCACTGCCGATTTTTTTTTTGGGCATCTTTTTAACTATTGGCTATGATAAAGTTAATTTGAAACTTTTGCCTTCTTTCAATTTTTTATTTTTTCTCTCAATTTGATCATTTGCTAAAAATTGATCTATACCTAAATCTTTTAATTCCTCAAAGGGAATAACGAAAGTTATACTTGTTATCTTCATTTTAATTCCCCATTCTAATTTTAGTTTTGTAAACATAGTTGAGGCAACAGCAGCAGAAGCAATTTTTTCTCCAATTGGAGTATTTTTATCTAATATGATTTCTTTAGCTTCTTTTTGTAAAATTTTATCAGCATCATGTCGAGATTCTAAATCTTTATGATCTCTGTAAGCGATATTGTGATATTTGCATGCTTCATCTAGTTTATTTATTCCTCTTATCTCCTCTTTCCAATCTTTCATCTAATTTTGTAAATGGCCCACAATAATTGTAACCAGGCAAATGCATTTCGGGCAAATTTAAATTGTTTAATGCCCTATTTATAATGCCTTTTCTATGGTGTTCAGAGTTCCAAAATGAATGCGGAATTACATTTAAAACTTTTATTAGATAAGGAATTCCTTTAGGATTATTTATAACAAAAACAGAAAACTTATTGTTCAGCATATTCATAATGCTTACATTTTTATTGCAATAATTGATATTTCCAGCATTTTCTTTGCCGCGAATAACTAATAATCTATTAATTAATTGTCTAAAATCATCCATCCAAACATATTCTTATGGCAAACTATTGTAATTTTTTATGCCATCACCAGTTCTTGGAGAAATCCTATTTTCTGGTATTTTTGGTGATGATTTTATAATTATAGTTATAATAAATTGGTCCAATTATATTTTCATATTTCCAACCTCCACTGGAAGCTACCTTTTTATTAGGATTATATTGTTGGAATACAGCATTGGTTGTTTTAACCATTTCCGAGTAATTTTAATAAGTCATTAGCCTCAAGGGCTTCTTGTGAATTTTCTGTTAACAAATTACAAAGTACTGGTGTTAATATTGATGCCGTCGGGTGAGACACAAGATGAAGGATGACACAAATACTTACTGGTAACTGGGCTCCACCTGTGTTTCCCAATCACCACTCTCACCACACTATTGAGACTAGGGTTCTTAGGGATGCTGTGGGTTCTGTGTGTCCGTCTCACCCATGCATACTTAAAAACACGTAGGCAATTCTAAACTTTTACTAAACATCACTTTGAAAATAAGCACTTAATAATATATATGTGGCTAGGACACTGTCACTACCGAATAAAAGAGGTAGGTTCACTGTAGACTTGTTTTTATTATTATTATTGCTCGTACAGATCAATGTGCTAATGAAATTATGATTATCTAGGTCATGACTAGCTAATTCCACTTGGGCTCTCCCTAGCTTGCAGTTAATCTAACACATGCCTAGGTGGATGATCTCACCGAGGTGCATGAAAGCACAGCCTTCACAACAGAAGAGGGCCGACAGCCGCTAGGGTGGACTGACGGTTTTTCCCTGAAGACGGGACACGGTGAATTACAAATGAAACCCTTGATGAAATATATTAACACGTGTGATTACTTGGCATCACTAATTCAAACTCACCCTGGGCTCGCCCGCCAGCACGTGGATAGTGTGGTGACGGCCTGTACACAGAGCCGGCTAGGACGGAAGTAATATCACCGTACACAAATTACAAAGTACATAAACCCTCAAAAGACACACGAAACAAGATGGGCCACGAGATGAGTACTTACAATAAACACACAAATGTGTGAAAATAAGTTTATATGGTGCGGATGCCGCTGCATGAAGTTAGTAGCGGACCACATGGTGCGGGTGGAATTGCAATATTTCTTTGTGAAAACTGTAAATTAAATTACAAGAAAATATTATTCTGATAGAGAAAATTATTCTCTTTACAATAGAAGTGATTACAGGCATGTAGCATGCTTTATGGCGGAAAAAGGAAACATTAAAGTGACCCCGTAGTCAAACACAAAAGCATCCATTTACGTAAGAATTACACAGAACCCTGACAAAATATATCATAGGACCCTGAATAAAAATATTGCACATATGATAGTACATAAATAAGTTCTCAAAATGCAATGCCAGCATAGACACAGACTTGGCGTTGGTTAGCCAAGTGGTTATACGTGATGTTGCCGTAAAATATTCAAAGATGAAAAATACCCTCAAATACACATATAAAAACAAAGCCCTTCAAATTGCACGTAGCAATAATGCAGAAATTACGATGAAACACCTTTAGCAGAAGAGGATGGCTTTTGATTCAAGTTTCGTGTGTCGCATGACCTCTCCGACGTATTTCTCCTCAATTAAGTTGAAAATGCTACAAGGGCGAAATAAATTAGTTAAGTGGAAGCATAATGCTGGGGAAATGTGACAAAACGTATGCAATCAAAGGTTAACTGGTATACTAAAAATGCTATTGAAATCTACATCAGTGAACAAAAGGTTGTAATGTTTACGTGACAGTGTCTTACCTCGCCAGCTTTCCTCGACAGTCTGCCCAGAGGCAAGCATCACATGTACCTACCATGACCACCTACGGGGTTCACATAAGTGGAAGTGCTATGCACGCGAGTAAAATATTTTATTATTAAAACAAAAGGGGGCACAAATAAATTAAATATTGTTTTGCATTTTATAATTTTCTTGTGAATTTTACATATTAATTTAGTGTCTCTTTATGACGGTGTTCACACTGGAATATTAGTGTTCTTAATCTCTGTGCTGCGGGCACCTTGAATTTCATAACCAAACATTTTCAAAATAACAACAAACACTTTAAAACATTTTAGGCCACATCAAACCGTGAAAAATAAAAATACGAGACACATGTTACACGGAGAAGTAATATTTATGTGGAAGTTCAAAATCTTGGCCACTTTGCGCACGTGCAGGACACGTGACACGTTTGTGGTGAGTGCCGTCATGGGCTCTAGCGATACTGGATGTTAGCCGATGTTAACATAACGAACAAACGTAAAACATAGCTATGTTTAACAGATACCTAGATGCGAGTTATAAAGTCTTTAATTTAATTTCCATACTTTCCTTCTTTTATTTTTCTACTCAAATCTACTGTTATAAATCATAATCTTACTCTCAACATTTTGCACAAATCTCTTTAAATTTTTCATAAGTCATATCTCCACCAAGAAAATCATTATATATGTGCTTAAAATTAGTATCATCTTGTCTAAATATACATTAAAAATTTGTATTATCGCTTACCAATTGTTTAGGTATTTTTGAATATGTTTGGGCTAAATAAAATACATCTAAATTTTTATGTCTTCCTCTAGTGAAATAATCACGAATTATATCTTGATTTTCTGAAATAACATCATCAAATATAACTAAAGAATCATTTTCACATTGATCTAAAGGAGTCCAAATAGTAATACAAAAATGTTGTTTAAGTGCCATGGTAACCAACGATTTTGCGATGTTGGCAAGCCTTTCCCAAAGCTTAAACAGTGAATCTCATGTAAAACATTGTCTAAGGATGTTAGAAAGTTTTTCTGGTTGCAAACTGTTAGTAAGACATAATCATAGGTTTAGACCTGATTTAGTTAAACCATGAGTCATTAGACATGGTTTAATCATTTGTTTATGAATAAAGCCCTTAGTGATTTGCTAGCATTGTAATTAGAGTTAAAACAATAAACTTTCATCTTTTTTTTTCTTCCTTTATGTTTCAAGATTTTCCGTAATCAATAAAGTTTGTCATTCATCAATGTTTTATTCTGTGTGCATGACATAATGGGTGCTTTGAAATAAATTAAGTACGTAAGGTGCTGCCAGGTTTTTTTATTTTATTTATTTATTTTTTTATTTTTTTATTTTTTTGAGATTTGGAATTGAGAGAAAATATGAAATAAAATTGTGAAATTACTTATCCCTATAGTTTATCAACTTTATGGCATTTCCATATCAACAAATTTAATGAAGATAAAATTTCTACCATTTATTTGCTGTAAGAATCATATTAAGCAAGATAAATTTAAAAATGTAATTATGGGCACCTCCTTTTATGGGATGGTGGACAAACTGAGTGTGGTAGAGAAATTCAGAAATGTAATTGTGGGCATCTCAGCATTTTAAATCAAAATTTAAATTCAGTTTAAATTTATAACGAGACAGTCAATATTTTGTCTGTTGCGAGTGGTTGGTCAAACTGAGTGTGGTAGAGAGATGTAAAATTAGAAAGATTTAGAATAAACGTTATTATATAATCAACATTTTCTATCTTGATTTTTTTTCCTATTTTTGACCATTTGAAGACCCTTGCTGCCTGGCCTAAATAACGTTTCAGTGAAGCTATGAAATTGATGACTGATTGAAGGAGAGGGTGGTGTGAGAAGACTCATCTGCATGCTAAATGGGATAAGACAATAGTTTTGTCTCAGCCTGCACACAACTTACTTTCAAATAATTTCCCAACTAACAGTGTCATTCTTGTCCCTTCCATCCTAGTCGTTCTCCTTTCTGTTCCCAATACAAAACAAATTTTTTGAAAATTACCATGTCCTTACGCTTTCTAAAATTTCTGTGATGCAGTTGGCATCATGGGCCCATGTGAGCACCCCTATTTTACTTTTATGTATAGTGTTCTAGATTGTTCTCCATAATTCCTGCCATTTTTTGTGCAAGATTCCTTCTGCAGAATCAGTTTTTTTTAAAGAGACAGCATCATACTCTATAAGCTCTTAAAGCTCTTAAGAATCGTCAAAATTGTTTAAATAATTATAAGAGTAGACCAAGTAATTAAAATATCAACTTATTGTTTTTTAACAGTATACTGAATTTTTTTCAGTGATATACCATGGGGAGGAAAAATAAAAAGAAATCTGAGTTGAGCCAAAAGCCAATAGAGCAGCAGCAACAACAGCAACAAGCACCACCACCACCAGCCAAGGAACAGCAACAGCAGCAAGCACCACCAGCCAAGCCACAAGAGCATCCTTCTCCAGCTGAATCCCAGCCACAGACATCTAGAGGAAAGAAAGGGGGACAACCACCATTGATACAACAGAAGCATCCAGCTGTATTACAGCCACAACAGCAGCAAGGTGGACAAGCACAACCTCTGGGACCTCCAGACAACCAGCCATTGTATGCACAGCAAGGGCCTCCTATAGGCCAGGGGCAGCAGCGACCAGGGCCACCAGGTGGTCGGAGTCAACAGCGACCACAGCCACCAGGTTTTCAGGAACAACAGCGACCAGGGCCACATCGGGGTCAACAGCGACCACAGCCATCAGGTTTTCAGGAACAACAGCGACCAGGGCCACCAGGTGGTCGGGGTCAACAGCGACCACAGCCACCAGGTTTTCAGGAACAACAGCGACCAGGGCCACCAGGTGGTCGGGGTCAACAGCGACCACAGCCACCAGGTGTTCAGGAACAACAGCGACCAGGGCCACCAGGTGGTCGGGGTCAACAGCGACCACAGCCACCAGGTTTTCAGGAACAACAGCAACTAGGGCCACCAGGTGGTCGGGGTCAACAGCGACCACAGCCACCAGGTGTTCAGGAACAACAGCAACCAGGGCCACCAGGTGGTCGGGGTCAACAGCGACCACAGCCACCAGGTGTTCAGGAACAACAGCGACCAGGGCCACCAGGTGGTCGGGGTCAACAGCGACCACAGCCACCTGGTTTTCAGGATCAACAGCGACCGGGGCCATCACAACTAAGGCAGACTCCTGCAGGAAATATTCCTACAAAAGTTGATGATCAAGTAATCACCAAGGGTGTGAAAGGTTTGAGCTTGAAAGTGCCGCAACGTAAAAATTTAAAATCTGGGGGTACATTGGGAAGAAAGACTGTCGTAGAGACAAATCACTTAGCACTGGACCTCAGTAGAGTGAGAAATGAGAGGATTGCCCATTATGATGTGGCAATAGATCCTGACAAGCCAAAAAGACTAATTCGCTTTGTGATGGAACAGTTCCGCATTGAAAATTATCCTGATCGGTATCCTGCATTTGATGGAAAGAAAAATCTGTATAGTTCAGGGTACCTACCATTCCAGTTTAATATATCAAACACTGTTAATGTACAAGATGATGAGAGCAAGACTCCTAAAGAATTCAAAGTGACAATAAATTTTGCTAACATGGTACACTTGGAACAACTTAAAAATTACATGCAAGCTGGTAGCTCTCAGGATGCTCCAATGGAAGTGATTCAGGCTGTGGACATTGTTCTTCGTGAAGCTTCTGCATCTTCTAGAAGTTTTGTTCAGGTTGGACGATCATTCTTCACACCCCCAACAAATCAGTTGATAGACCTGGGAAATGGTTTGGAGTTGTGGTATGGTTTTTATCAGAGTGCTATTTTAGGATGGCGGCCTTATGTGAATATTGATGTAGCACATAAAGGCTTTCCAAAAAATCAAAATGTTGTGGATTTGATTGGTGAACTGTGTAGTTGTGACCGAAGAAACCTAACGTACCTAAATCCATTTCAAGTAGATGATCTCAACAAGTATTTGAGAACACTAAAAGTAGATTATGAACTTCCCAATCAGCCTAACACGAAGAGGTGTTACAAAGTTAACAGTGTTGTTGGTACACCACGTAATTTAGAATTTAGACTTGACAGTGGCCAAACAATTACTGTTTTTGATTACTTCAGGTGTGAAAAGGGAGTGATGTTACAGTACCCAGATTTACCTTGTCTTCATGTAGGGTCTCTAAATAGGCCCAATCCTATCTTTGTGCCGGTTGAACTCTGCACAGTGAAAAGCCAAGTCATTGTTCGTAAAATGAATGAGCTGCAGACACAAAATATGATAAAAGTAGCTGCCACTAGTGCAGATAAACGAAAAAGCAAGATAATGGATGCACTGAGAAAAGCTGGGTTCAATAGATCCAAAACTGTTCAGGAATTTGGGTTCTCTGTTAGTGATCAGTTTGAAAAGGTTACTGCTAGAATATTGGAGCCTCCGCCATTAGCATATCATGAGAAAACGGAGATGCCTGTAAAAGGTGTATGGCGAGCTAAACACTTCCTTACAGGGTCAGAGCTTACAGACTGGATAATTCTTAATTTGAATGGTAGATATACCCCTGAGGATATTCTAAGAAGTTTTTGCACTGATATGAAAAGGACAGGGGAAGGTTTGGGAATGATAATTGCTCTGGCCCGACCACCATGCACTATTGAGTGCCACCCTAGAGATATACAGCGTAAGTTAGAAGAATATTTGAAGTTTGTGAAAGGCATCCAGCTAGTGGTAGTGGTTGTTCCAGACAAAGGTGATACATATGCAAAGGTAAAACAAACAGCAGAGCTGCAGGTAGGTGTCCTAACCCAGTGTGTTAAAGCCCGCACCATGAGGCGAATGAACATGTCGACAATTAGCAACATTCTTCTCAAAGTGAATTCCAAACTTAATGGTATCAATCACAGTCTGCTAAACAGTGCCGTGCCTCCTTGTCTGAAAAAGCCAGTGATGATAGTGGGAGCGGATGTTACACATCCTTCGCCAGACCAAGTTGATATTCCTTCAGTTGCTGCAGTCTGTGCAAGTCATGATCCTAAAGCATTCTGTTACAACATCCAGTACAGGTTACAAGGGCCTCGAGAAGAGATCATCAAGGACCTGCAAAATATTATGAGGGAACATCTCTTATTTTTCTACAATTCGACTTCCTTAAAGCCACAGAAAATAATTTTCTATCGTGATGGTGTGAGTGAAGGGCAGTTTTCCCAAGTTTTGAATGAAGAATTGCAAGCCATTAGGCGTAGTTGTCAATCCCTGGAGCAAGATTACCAGCCTAAAATAACATTTCTTGTGGTACAAAAGAGGCACCACACACGTTTCTTTCCTCTAAAAAGAGAAGACATGGATGGCAGAAATAACAATGTGCCACCAGGCACTGTTGTTGACACAGATATTACTCATCCTACAGAGATGGATTTTTATCTCGTGAGTCATGCAAGTATTCAAGGGACAAGCA
This sequence comes from Dryococelus australis, assembly GCA_029891345.1. Lineage (NCBI taxonomy): Eukaryota > Metazoa > Arthropoda > Insecta > Phasmatodea > Phasmatidae > Dryococelus > Dryococelus australis. The sequence continues at coordinate 69,760,926 of CM056997.1, forward strand.
GACCAACAAAGTATCGTAGATTGTGGGATGACAATGATATGTCAGAAGATGAGTTGGAACAACTCACCTATTACTTGTGCCATATGTTTTCTAGGTGCACACGTGCAGTTTCTTATCCCACTCCTACATATTATGCTCATCTTGCAGCATACAGAGCTAGAGTATACATAGAAGGCCAGAAAATACAGCTGGACAATTTGTCAGAAGAGCAAAGGCGTAGGAGCATTAAGGAAGTAATCTATAAAGACTCGCCTATGTTCTTTGTGTAGATGGCTGTAGCATTTAGTATTTTTCTTCGGTTGAACCACCTTTAAATTTAAGTTGTTGCTTTTCCATCATATAGGGTTACTAAATGGAAAATAATTGTATGTAGTGGTTTTTTATTATGTTGAGAATATTATTGTTAATTATAGGTACATTATGTTACAGAATAATAAAATACTAGCATAGTGTATTCTAATGCTTTTAGATGTAATGGAATTACATAGAGAAAAATTAAATTTACTATTTAAAATTGAAAACATATTGGATATTTCAATTGTTCATGACAAAACTGGAAGTTTTGTTCACTGTGTTAAGTACTAAGTATTCACACTTGTTTACATGTACAGCTACGAGAATAAATTAAACCCTGCTATCATAGTTTCTAAGATATTGTAGGTATGTTAATTTGATGTAAGATGTACAGGTACAGTGCACTGAATTCAGCATTCCTCCCATCAAGTATGTTCTTGGAGAATAGCCAGCTAACAGTCATGCTTCACCTGCCATATCATATTTCAATGGTGAGGTGTGTGGATCAGTTGTGTATGTGTGACTGCTAGGTACAAAAACAAAACTGTTAAATTAACAGGTAAAATTTTGCACTTAAAATTTTTGCAGGAATAATTTGAAATAAATAAAAAATACTGCTTTTTGGAATTGTGGCAGTTATGACACCACAGAAACTAGGGTGATTTATATTTTCCCAGGTATTATTACCACATTGAGTGAGTGTGACACCTTTGTGTTAAGCCCTTATCATGTTATTATGTATGAAACTTATTAAATTTTAGTAAATGGTAAATACTGGATAACTTATTTCTACAAACATTAGTATTTTCACAACTGAAGTTATAATACTCTATATGCAATATTTTATGTATTATTAAGGTTACAAGTTGGTACAGAAGTTCAGTACCCTGAGAGAGCAATTTTTTGCCAGTGGTATTTCCCAGGAAATCAGTTAGATACATTTTTGTTGATACCTTTAAAATAATTATAGTGTATAATACTACCAGGCTAAGTATTACACCAACGTGCACTTTATGTAAAAAAAATATCACACTCTCAAAATGTAAAAACTTTGAACTTGGTTGTAAACAATTAAAACAGTTTCCTATTGGCTAATGTGTGTGATGTAGTGTGTATGTTTGGTGTAGCCATTTTAACTTTATCATGCAAATGTGTTGTCGGTCGGTTGCAGTGGATTCCAAAGAAACATTGAAATGTGAAGGGCTGAAATTGTTTTTGGGGAAAGTATGTGGCTTGCAAAATTTAAAGCATGTCGGCCACAGAAAAATTTGTTTTTTTATATTTGTACCATATATTGTTCAACTTGTAGACATCATCGGTGAATACCTATTCTTCAGATAACATTTTTTTGAATCCCATGGTTTTTGCAAAATACCATGGAAAAGTAAAAATTTTACTGTTTTTGTAATGTACAAATAATATAAACCAAATGATTTGCAGAAAATTTTAAAAGGGCAACTGAAATATCTGGTCTTAATTCATTTTATGGTATGTCTATTAAAAGTTATTTTCTATAAATTTATGGACAGCTACAAATCAAAAATATGCACAAATTTCTTTATTTTCAGCTATTTTTTGAAATTGCAGAAACATTTTGCTGTCTAATTTTATAGACGTCTTGATGTAGCTGTTTCATCTTCTTTCATTGTGAATTCTCATTTCTGTATGTGACATGGTTTTTATTATTTGTACATTTCTAAAATGATAAAATTGTGATTTTGACATTTATTTGTGTGTGTGTGAGTGAAAGAGTAATCTCTGATAATATCTGCAAGTTGAAAAATATATTGTTCAAATATAAAATAACACATTTTTCAGTCGCCAACACCCGTGATTTCACTTCAATTTTTGTAGCACTCGTAAATTTTGAATTGTTGTCATTTCAAAATACTATTTTAGTAAGATAGAACGTTTGGCAATAAATTTATAACTTGTAAATATTGTATTCAAGAATTTTATACTCTCGGATAACCATTGGACTACACTTTTTTTGTCAATGATTTAGATTCGTGTGATTATATTTAATTTAAATGTTTTGCTTATACCCACCTCTCAAAAACATCAAACTTTATTTACACACACTTGAAAGTTAACATTATAGCATTTTTATCTGACAAAATTAAAAGTTGTTCATTTTGATGACAAAGTACAAAAAAAATCCTGTCATAGTGTAAACCCTTTAATAATTTGTTTCTAAGTGTTAATAGTAATCTGTTGTTGGTTGTACAGGTATCACCATTAAAATGAACTTCATTGTGTTATGAGTTAAGCCAGTGCAATTACAATAAGAAAACAATATATTTACTTAATTGTGAAATGTTCTTTCACTCACAAAAAAATTTCCTTTTGTTGCCATTTGTTGAATGTTTCATGGCTCGTACTTATTTTAAACTTGTTTCATTCTTTGTTTTTCTCTGGAACATTATTTAACTGTAGCTTTGCATGTTTGAACTATGCAAGACCTGCTGGTGTTAGGTGATGCTGCATTGACATTAAAATTCTCCAAAACAATAAAATATTATAAACATTCCAAATGCATATGTAACCCAGCTACAGCATCTGCATGTAAACAATCAACAACAACATGACAGTGTACATCGTACAGTGACATCGCAGGCACGTCATAGCAGTGTCAGGTTTTCTGACATAAAATCAAAGTCTGTTTTAAAATGTTTTTCTCGAGTTATACAACCAAAAATAAGTGATCACAACTTGGATCTTAACATTTATCACACTACACGCAGTCAGCTGTACAAAAAATAGGAAATCTCCCTCTTATAGTAACTGCATGTAGTAACTTGCGCAATTTTGTTAGTTGTTTAATCTTAACCAAGAAAGGTAGTGCAGTGGTAAATTTTTGGACTCAAATTTGGGAGGCCCTGGATTCAAATTCTGATTTCAGTTTTCCGTTGTTTCCTGCTATCACTCCAGGCAAATGCTGGGATGGTCCCTCACTGGCCTATTTGTTTCCCATTATTTCTTCTCTGAGCAACTTGCTCAGTTTCTAATGATCTCGCTATAGACGAAACATTAAGCCTTATGTACCTACCTAAACTTATCTTAAAGAGACTGCTTATTTCTTTGAGCTAGGCAATTTTGACATGTGACCGATGAAAGAAGAAAGTTCTTTAAGTGGGCTGCAGTGGCGAAACATGACGTTGTTGGTTAGTCAAGTTACAAATCCTGTATCCCCCTCTTCAAATATTCTCTCAGTCTAATGATGATATACAATTAATGGAAAAGCAGTGATTTGATCAAGAAAAGTTTTTCAAGGCACCTGAAATTTTTTATCATGTTTTAGGCATTATGCATGAACATGTTTTTTCATCAACTTTTTAGTGTTGTGCATACCATGAGGTGTAGAATTTGCATATTGACCCTCTGTCAGCTATACCTGTAATAATTTATTTTAGTTGAAAAAAATTTGGGGAAAAATTATATTTAATGCCAACTTTGCAATCGTTCTAATAAAGGTTAGAAACACTTCAAATCGGATACCAAACTTGTGATGTTTTGTAGTCTCTTCTTTGATCAGAAAATCACCTACCATGTTAGCAACTTCAGGTAGAAATTAGTCTCTCTTACATACATAGATAAAATGAGCACTTTGAAATCAACCTAAAAAAAAAGTCACGGCTACTAACAACATATATTTTAATGGGCGCCCTAAGTGACATGCACCCAGTAAAGTTGGTAACAGTGGAGGGAAAGTAGTTCCATATCTATACGTCAAATAGAAAGTGTTAAGTTAACCATTTGTGATAACTTAAATTATTTCTTTCGCTTCCTGTTTATTTTTAATACATTGAAATGTAAAAATGAGCAGATTTGTAAAGTATTTATTTTTCTAATAATTTCACAGTTTCACCTGAACATGCATGAATAAGTTATGAAGCCCACTGCAATGTTAATTTTTCGTAAGGCAGCAAAATACACAATGGGCATACAAGTAGATCTTAAGCAGGGTTTTCAAAAGTGCTCATTTTACTGTGAACAGCCTATAAGTACTTCTTTGTATTTACATGTTTAATTGTAGAAGTCATGCTGAAAACAAAATATACTTTTAGTCTGAGTAGTGGACAACTCGTGATGTTTGCATATTTTTATGTTACAGCTCGATTCAGTGATTTTTTTAATGAAAATGCTTATCACAATAGTTGAAAGATGGACTGAAAAACAGCCAAAAGCTGACAATTCGTCCTGCCACCGATTGTTCTGCAAAGGGGATTATTTACTTTAAAGCTGAAAACGACATTTTGGCGGAAGCACTCTTGGCTGCAAACCATCGTTATGTGCTTGATAGGTTTACATGTTCCTGGAAATACGTCTCTTAGTCCTGATAGTTCTTTAATAGTCTTAAGCTTCCATTTTTTGTGCATGTCACTGTTCATGAACACAATGGGCAGTTAGTTTCTTAAACTTGTAAAGTAAAAAAAATTTCCATAGAACTCATTAAGAGATTCAAAAGATTCTTGTGGAAAATTATTGGTTTATTATTGAAATTATGTTGCAGATGCCAAAATCTATTACTGGAAATCACAGTTCGGTTTACTCACTCGATAAAGCATGAGATTTAAATAAATACGCCATAACGAAAGAAAGGAAAAAGAAAGTGTCTGATAATTTCCTCCAAAATGTATTCAAATTAATTCAGTTCACACATTTCAAAAAGCAGGTACACAAACAGGTAGAGCAATTCAAGCCAGACAAATTACAAAAACAGCGTTGCAGAGTTTGTTACTAATTCACGCCAGTAAAACTTGCATCGTGAGGAAATTACTAAGATGGAAGATAACTTTCCCTCCTGGCAACCTGCCACACTGGCAGAAGTAATTTAATATAGAAATGTTTAACCAAAAAACAAGGTTCAAAGAAATGAGGATGTGGGTGCTTGCTTGTGTGTGCTAAATCTGTCACACTCAGAGTGACTCCCTTGCAGGTTGGTCATAATCTGTTTGGTGGTGGCAGGTGCTCACGGCTCATATCTCCACCACACTCTTCCCCCACTCCTCACATCACAATACCAAATATCTAACCAAATTAAGGAGTTGCACGGTACATCATTCCTTTGGACACTAGTGCAAACTTCGTAACCAGCGTAGTTTGGCTCATGTGGGAAAGTGGAGTTTACTGAATTTACAGAATATACTCAAAAGAAAAGAACATCTGCGAACATCGTACTGAATTTACAGAATATACTCAAAAATAAAGAACATCTGCGAACATCGTACTGAATTTACAGAATATACTCAAAAGTAAAGAACATCTGCGAACATCGTACTGAATTTACAGAATGTACTCAAAAGGAAAGAACATGTGCGAACATCGTAATAGCCCTTATATTAAATTGCTGATGTAATCTCAACTAAAATTTTAGAAAAAGCAAACTCATGAAAATACACATACTAACATGGCCAAAATATGTTAATCCAAAACGATTACGTTTCCTCAAAACAAAAGAATAACTTAACAAAGTTCAGATCAAATCAGTATTAAGTGCATCATTACATAAACCCCATTTGTTTGGGAGAGATTGCGAAGAACTCCCAATTAAAAATGTACATTTTATGTGGCTACTCTACCGACTATTGTGAATCTCTTCATTACAAACAATAATTTTATGAGTTGGTAAATACAGATGGGATAACTAAGAAAATTCAAATCTCGTGTTAAAGAAGAGTGACTCGTCGGAATATATCCACTGGGTTGTTGCAATCAAACAATACATACCACCGATCCACATTACAAATATGTATTATGTTGTTTCCAATTTGTGGTTGAGTGTATTTACACAATGTAAGTTAATTAAGATTCTTCCACATAGGTAGACTGTTCATTCTGGTTCATCGCAGGGATCAGCACACAACATATACAAAGGAGATACAGGTCTGCCCAAAATTACAAACAGTAACTGCCTTACTTATTAGCCCAGTGCTGATAAAAGGAGACCTCAAACCTGTTCCAACCAAACCATACTCTCTTCATGCTATGATCCAAAGACACCATAAAATCTGGAGCAATATCTTACCACTAAATTCCTATATTAGCATATCCCAACATACTGTAACATCTCAACCTTTGGGTATGTACACAAAACATGTCTTATACCCAACTTTTCTTTTAGGTGCATAATCATGACTCAGAATTGTTTGCATACATTGAATTTGCAAAATAGCTGACAAATTTCATAGGCCTACATACATTCATTACCATTTGTAGGGTATATCAGTGTACTGTGTAATTCTAAACTGATTTCCAAGATTATCTTTAGAATTACATTATGTATAACAGTGTATGATTCAGTATTGCTACGGTCGTAATTCTTACATCAGTGTACAGTGTAATTTTCAAGAACTTTTTAAATTGATTTCCAAGATTTTTTTTCCCCTTGAACTTCTAATTTGATAATGGGGAAAAAAAACTATCTACACGCATTGCTCTTATGTAACACTTCCTTTTTGATACTTTGCTGTAGGTACAACAATGCAATCCAAATATTTAAATATACAATGGCAAAATTACATTTTATCTAAAACAACTCAATTAATATGAAACAATGTTCATTAAGGCTGGGCTACTATTGATTTAGCATACGCACAGCACTTGTGATAAAGGCTGTTCGCAATAAAGGGAGCGCTTTTGAAATCAATCTTAGAAAAAAGTCCCTACTCCTACTGGCATGTATTTTAACGGGTGCACTGAGAGACATTCACCCAGTAAAGTTGGCAACGATGGATGGGAAGTAGTTACGTATCTTAACAGTGAATAAAAAGTGTTAAGTGACCATTTCTGATATATATATATATATCAGAAATGGTCACTTAACACTTATATATATATATATATATATATATATATATATATATATAATATATATATATATATATATATATATATATAATTTTTTTTTTTTTTTTTTTTTTTTTTTTATTAAGCGTAAAAATGAGTAGATTTGTTAGATATTTACTTTTCAAATAATTTCACAGTTTCGCTTGACCAACACATGAATAAAGAGATGAGGCCCATGACAATGTTAATCTTACATAAAGAGGAAGAATACACAAAGTGCATTCAATTAGATCTAAAGAAGGGCTTTCAAAAGTGTTCAGTTTACCATGAATAGCCTATAGCACACAAGTACAGTAATGACGGATGTTTACAGGAAACAGTCGCAAAAATGTAAGGAAACTATGCTTTCTGTAAATTGCTTGTGCGTGTGTTGGTAACATTGGAATGAACAAAATACTGTTGACGGCTCTGTTTACTTTGCTGCTTGGGTCATAATTTGTAGAAATATAGTACGTTATACCATTCATCTTGACATACATTGCTTGTACAATAACAATTATAATCATGAACTTCTGTATATATATTGTGCCATACTCTTCAAGCAGTAGTCAAATTCACAACTTTGTTAGCCATTTTCATTGTCACATGAACTCTGTGGTATCAATGCACATGAATTACGCTACAGCACTATTTTCTGTGTGTCTCACTGTGCTAAATCAATTCTAGCGTGGCCTTTATTGTTGTGTATTGTGTTCATCTAGAATTAGGTTTTGTAGTATATTAGTTGTATGGGTTGGTAACACCACCTGCCAAATAAAATCAAACACCAAAGCCAGTAGCTGGGCGAAGTCATGGTGACATGTATGCATTGTGGTACCTACTTAACAGTTGACGACTAGAGTTAAAATATTGCGTGTGGTCCATGGTTCACAAAAAATTGCACCAATTTGAATTATAGGTGAGTTTGCTCCAGAGATACAGTCATGGAACTCGACTCGTATCGCGAACATCAAGGATGACGAAGCTAAGCGGGCTGTGGTTTATACAGTATGTGGACCAGAGTTCTTCTGTCTGGTGACTTAATTATTGTGACCGAAATGTTGGAAGTGTTCAGAACATTAATGAATCATATCCGATCCAAAGCCCAGTGAAATCTTTGAAACCCTTAAATTCCTGAAGAATTATCACAAATAAGGGGGAACAATTTCTGTGTGTATTGCAAAGCTGCGATGGCTAAGAACACACTGCAATTTTTCAACTTTGGATAGCCTGTTACGAGATCATCTGATTTGTGGGGTTCGGGACAAAGCGGTACAACAGGCTCCTTGCTAAGGATAAATTAACTTTACAAAAGGCAGTGGGCATTGTGATGGCAACATAAGCGACAGGAAAGAACATGGCGGACTTACATGGTGGAGGAAATTGTGCACTAAGTGAAAAATGTCGTCGTGAGATATGTGAATTGGGGAGGATCGGTAAAGGCGAAAAGTGTATCTATTGACAGGCAAAGGAAGAAAGTAGGGGAAAGGAATCGGCTATGTTGGTGGTACGGTACAATGGTAACACAATCGATAAATGCTTGCAAGCAAGTACTGCCTGCCTTTTTTTTTTTGCAAAAATAAAGGACATCTTAAGCGAACATGCACAAAAAAAACAGCAGGTAGGTTCGAGTGCGAGGGAATTTAAGCGAACTGGTGTCACAAAGTGACAATGCTTGTGGATGGGGGGGGGGGGGGGGTAATTACTGGACAGCAGTGTTGCCAACACGGAAATAGGTGATTTTTGCTACAGCTGTAGTAAAATCGTGCTACACAACTATTTTTTTTAATTACTTTATTGTAATAATACCGAGGAAAATGCGCTTGGCCTAAATTACGAAGCCTGTACGACCAGTAATGCAAAATATCTCGAGAAACAACTAGAAGCATGAGCAAACACGATTACAAATTCTTCAAAATACAAAGTTCTCAAAAATCGTAAACCTCTCCCAAATGGTCAAACGGTACACACCCAAAATTATGTCTCAACCCTGACGCCGAGATCCAAAAATCCAAAACCCTCACAGACGGCGGCTACAAATAACTACTACAAAACTATTAATGAGAGAAAAGAATACTTTCATGATAACAGGTGATAAGATCAGAAATGGGAAGATATCAGGCATTCATTGCACAATATAGATTAATTCTGAACATTCTGCTGCCTTCAGCGCAGTGGTATGTTGATGGTAGCAATAGTAAATACTTAGTGACAGGCACTGAATTACGTGGTTGTCGAACAAATTATATGTTTGCAAAATTAGGAAAATATAAATCAAAACTAATGTTTAACATTTAAAAATTATCCTCACTCTGCTACGATTAGTTATAAAGCGAAAATTTTTTTTTTTTTTTTTTTTTTTTTTTTTTATTGATAGCAGCGGTATGTTAGTCGCTACATTATCTCTAGGTGTGTCACTTTTTGCCGCTTTGCCTCCCCAAGGTTTAAAATTTACTATGCATAGTGAAATTCCGTTATGGTTGGTTACATTGCTGGACAGGTATGATTAATACTTATTGAAATTTCCCCGTGGGGTGGGGGCAGTTATTGAGAGCACGAGGATACAGGGGTCGTATGGCCGATGCCACAGGATAAAGCCCTAAATGAGAATGTAAATTTTTTTTTATAAACTTAAAAAAAAAAAAAAAAAAAATATATATATATATATATATAGATAGTAATAAAACTTGTACAGGTTATTCACAATATAACATTGGAACCATATTTCTGATACTTTCTTTGATCTGGTTTTCTAAGGTTATAATGAGTTTCGGATTGTTTCTCGCTGTAATTAACGACGTGAAATAACACCAGCATCTTGGTTGGTTTAGGATTCTTTCTTCGATATTGGGGGACTTTGTCTCGAACACCTACTTAGGGCTTGTTTTTGCTTTGTATGTCTGGTATCTGGTGCTGATTTGCGATTTTTGCCTTTCTGTTGATGGACTTCGGAAGTTGTTTGAGGTCTCGACTGGTGGGAAACGATTTTAGATCTGTGCCTTTGTGATCTTTGTAAAGCAGAACTTGAAGGAGGGTACCACTGAAATAACTAAAAAAAAAAAAAAAAATTGAAAGGTGTCTTCAGTAAATATATTATTAAGTTACGAAGGTCGCCAAAAATTAAATGTTTGTTATACATATCCATGATCCCTTCCTGTTCCTGTTGATAGTTAAACAAAGGAGATGATGGAAAGGTTTTCGTGTTGTTATTGCAGATAAAAGGTTGTCAATATTGTTGTTTAAGTCTAGTATGGTCTATGTAAATAAAAGGAATATCCAGAAAATAAAGTATACATTAAACCATATCTTAGGAGTATTTATTGCTTTTGCTGTGTTCGAAAGGAACAAATATGGCATGTGTTAGTGTAAACCAATTAGTACCCCAATGGACCAGAATTTCAAAGCTGAAATGCTGAATGAAACGTGCAATGATAAAGATGTAGAGAAGGTGTGTAGACAGGTGATAGGCTGTTTTATGCTGTTTCAGCCTCAAGGTCAGATCTGTGTGCATCAGTTATCTTATTGAGTAGGTACCGAAGTGGTGCAAATGAGCGTGTTTGGAGAGCTATCAAAATTATTTGGGACACGTTAAGGGTACTATGGGCCACAAATTTGTATATAATTGTGATAGTAATGATGTACTTGTAGGGTATGTTGATGCTGATTGGGGAGGAGATTGCAATGACAGGAAATCCACTACAGGTTGCCTGGAGCTCAAGGAAGCAAAATTGTGTTGCACTTTCATCTGCCGAGGCTGAATATATATCACCATGCACAGCAGTTAGTGAAGCGTATTGGTTACAGAATCTTTTGAGTGACTTTAATTTTCCTGGTGTAACACCTATTAAGATTTTGGAGAGTAATCAGTCGGCAATAAAAGCTGCTAAGATCACAGATAATCATATACGATAAAAGATTATGTAGATATTAAGTAACATTTCATTAGGGAAGCATTATCTACAAACATTGTAGAGATAATTTATCTTAAGAATGAGTAGCAGTTACATTTATAATGCCCTTAGCAAAAGATAGATTCTGCAAGTTCAGGAAATTAGTAGGAGTGAGCACGTAAGTATTTTATTGAGGGGGAATGTTGAAAGGATTCATTAAAATACTTTCTAATGTTGGCAACTCAACTTGTGAACCATTGTGGTATGTCCTTATGTGGTGACAGGGCATTTCTCACATATAAAGAGCGGTAAAGTAAAGCTACAGTTAAAAATACCTCTGCCTTGTTTTATTTCCAATAAATGGTATAATAAACTCTATTGGGGAAATACCCTTAAGAGTTATTGAACCATTTTACACACTCGCACACATATAGAGTGAGGTTATGTTGCCAATACAACTTAGCCTGGTTGAACTATATAATCGCGTCACGTGAGTTCACCGGTGGGAGTCTCTGCCAATAAGCGAGCTCCGCACCAAAGGTGGAGTCGGTAGCGCCTTGAGTCTTGTGAAGTGGCCACCACGTCCATCAACTTTTTCAACCAACCATCATATAAATCTTTCATTTTCATTAATTTACTGGAACTGTTTTTGTTTGCTCGTCCAGAGTACGCGTCTCCTCACTTCTCGGTCCGTCTTGTATACAGCCGATACATAAATCGCCTGTAACCATGTAGGACCTACAGCCATTTTTGTCAGCTTAAGAGCCCGCCTGTCTACAGCATCAATTTGTAACAAGTGAAAGCCCAATTGGGAATTAATATGCAATATATCAATGTGACGGTGTGACCTGCACTATTATTATACTAGCCACTTCTCGGCTATGCAACACATTTTTCATGCTGACTTGTTTACATCACGTGTTTTTAATAATGGTGTTTGGTAGACATAATAACCCATCAGGAGTGAGCTGTAGTATAAGCGAGGCCAACAGCTCTTACTAGACTGGCAATCTGGATGTAGTACATGACTAGCAAGATTTTCATAATCACTGGCAATATTGATGGGGATGGCGGACAGGAGTAACATAGGCAATGGCTGTCGGTGATATGACCCCGAGATATTTCGCAGCAACAACATCACTGTCCTTGCATCGCGAGCTGGCGCCCTACCCCTGACAAGTCACCGAACAGCACCTTTCCAATCCACGTAATTTACTTCCTCCTGGTACAGAAAGACGATGTGTTCGTACCATTGTCTTGTATGCCATGTGTGATCACGTGCACATTAATAACCTATTTTCGTTGAGCTTGGCTCTTCATTCCTGCTACAGGTAGAATTTGCTATCGTTCGACCATCACCGCAAATCAACACAACAAGGAACAGTTACAGCGAAATCTAAGAAAATGCAAAGTGAAAAGTTGCCCGAAAACACCATTGTCGTCAGCCATTTTAAAATGGTTCGTCTCGTCATCACGTGCCATCCTCCCCCCTCCATGCACGTTGCCTCATGCCAACAGTTCCACCCCGCCCGCATCGTGCGCATAGGTGAGAACCACGAGCCGTGGACGTGATCTGGCCGAAGTAAGCAATATGTCTTCACTGCCACATTCACACTGCATACCCAACAGAGGACATTTCGACTTGTGCATTACAAATGGAAGACCGGCTTCACTGCATGTCAAGTGCCTACGATCTAAACTGCCACCAGATCCATTTTCATTCGGAATAAATACAGAAAATGCATGTATCTGTCATGACCTGGCAACCATGTAACTAATGCAGCAGAATATCGAACAAGCCAACAGGGAAATTTGCAATGGTACACTAGGCCGAATCAGCATAGGGAAGACCGAGGATATATGCACATTCTTTTTAAAGCCTCAATAGATAAAGTGCTTCATCAACCTGGTACGCCCACCCTTATTGTGTACATGCCCACAAACACCTGCCAACCAGGAATCGGCGAGACACAACTGAAAAGGACCCTTCGGAAATGTGTACACTATGTACACTATAGCTGGTGTGGTGGGAATGGAACCACAATATAAGCATATGCAAACTACAAACATGTGTAACACAAGGGATGAATTACGCCTGGGAACACACCACAAGGAGAAACATGAATGAGATCAGCTGCGCCCAGAGCCTACTGGAACGGACTAGACCAGAACCAACATAAAAGCCAAATGAATGAGCCGAGGAAAATTTAGACAGCATGCATTACATTAACCTGGTATCGGATGGAGAATAACAATACAGCAGAAGAGTACCAGTTTCATAGACCGCATCTGATGTTACCCAGTCTTCTGTTGCAGTCTACTCTACTCCTGCGAGAAGTGCCGACAGCAACCCGCTGTGCACCCACAATGAACCTAACGAAACATGTGAGTAAACAACAGTGCTCCAATCACAACCAACACCACTAACCCGGTTTAAATTGCTGTCAATGTATGTAGGGACGACCAGCGAGGACCCGGGGCATTTTTACGGAACTGTGAAAGAAGACTGAGCAGGTATCGAGTCGACCAAGAGGATTGGCCTCATTGTAATGGTAGCGATTACTCGGGGATGCTAAGACCTGTTGGCAGGACATCGATCGCTATGGATTGACATGGGAAAAAGTCCGAAAAAGATTCAAATGCAGATTCGCTCCTACGATCACATCTCTACATGCCCATAGCCAAACCATAATGAGGGAGGAGGCGGATGAGTCTCTGTATGACTTTGCCATGAGTAAAATCAATCTCATCTGCACCTACCATCCAGAACTATCACTGCGAGATGTACTAGAGGTGGTTGCCAGCTCGGCCCGTCCAGAATACTGTCCCTCTCTAGCACCAGCCATACACACCACAGAGCAAGTGTGCCTACAAACAGGGTTACTAGTGGATGCGTACACCGCTACACAGCTGTGCTGCGCCTGCGAAACTGCGCAACCACACCATGAACATAATGTAAACAAACCAAAGAACTTGCCTGTAGAAGAAATGGTAACTAAGCCTTCGGAAACAATGACCTCTCCCCTCAGTACTGTGCCCACCAGACCAGGAAAGACTGATTCCAATAGGATCAGTACACCCGTTCACAGGTATTCAAATGAACCTCGAAAAGCCCCTACCCATGCAAGTGGTGTGGCGGGCCCCACTGGAACATCGACTGTCCGACATGACCGGAATTTCCGCGGGAACAGCATCAATAACAAAAACACAGAAGGGAAGCGGACCTGATGCCGCTCGCCCCAAGCCATCACTGAAGGAAAGTAAACAGAATGAACCCGCATGCCACTTGGCCAGATGCGAGCGAGACCCATAACTTCGTCTGCATTCCCTTCCATATTGATAATATACCATGCAGGGCGTTGGTAGATACGGCCGCATCGCACAACTTCATCCATGGCAGCTGCACTGACCCAGCAAAAGTTAACCAGAATAAACAAGCCATACAGTTAGCTACACGTCAGCACATGTGAGAAGTTACCGAGGCGAAGTAACAACCACAATCAGTAATCTGGACATCAAAACAACTGTAACAGCATAAGTCTCGTGTGATACCAGGGAGAATGTAATATTAGGAATTCCCTGGTTAACGGAGCAGAAAGCTGTTGTAGAGCTAGCTGTACGGCGGATACACTTTGGGTATAAGGAGCACCCATTGTTTACAAACTGGAACCTCGTTCAACAGAGGAAGTGCCCGACGTAGCTTTGGACGACCTTGACAATGCAGTTCCACTATAACACCATGAGGCGGTACAACTGCTCCTGAACGAGAGTAGGGACTTATTTACAGTCGCTGATCCGCTACGACGAACAACCATAGCCGAACATACCATCCCGTTAACTATGGAAATCCCGTTATATGACAGTCCACACCATTACTATCCAAATCAGCAGCAGATCATACAGGAACAAATAGCATAAATGTTAGAGGAGGGAGTCATTAAACCGTCGGAAAGTTCCTTCAATTCAGCAATTACTTTGGTGCCTAAGAAGGATGGAACTTGGTGTTTTTGCGTAGACTTCTGTCGTCTTAACTTGTTCATGTGTAGTGCACCACCACCACCACCACCACCATACATTCACTTCCAGGATGCATTGAACACATTGGGAAATGCAAAGGTACTGACCTGTGAAACCAACAGGCCATCATAAAACAGCATTTACCACTCCTGATGGGTGCCGATTCCAATTCTGCACCATGTCATTCAGCTTGAAATGTTCCCTTCAACCTTCCAAGAAGTGATGATACATGTTTTAGATGGACTTATAGGAGTTAGCATACTCGCCTATCTTGACGATGTTATTGTATGGTCCGAGTCTTGGCCAGACTACCTGTACCACCTGTCACTTGTTCTCGAGCATCTGGCGATAAACGGCCTTACATGCACTAACAAGAAGTGCCACATCGGCAAGGAGAGCATCCAATTCCTGAGTCATATCGTCAGCGAAAATGGGAGGAAACCTGTACCAGAACAACTCATCCTCATCGAAGAAATACCCTGTACCGACCACACATAAGCCATTGAGAAAATTCTTCAGCCTGATCAACTGACTTCGGGAGTACATTGAGAAGTTTTCCATAATAACTGCACCACTCACAGAACTCGTCTCCAAATGAACGTCAAATAGTCGCTGTCAGAATTCACGACTATGGAACGAATGCACCCTTTAACATCCTCTTAAGTCACTGGCATGAGCAGTGTGCCCTGGACTAGCCCATCATGCGATTTTCGACAGGAAACTGTTTGTGTTATTTACATTCCTCTACATATACAGGATATAGGCTCAGTTGTACGAGAACTGCCTAACTATTGAACGAAATGGAGACCACAATACATGCTTTTGCAATGTATACAGACACGTGCATGTATTTCATTCTGAAATATCAATTTTGGGTGTCTTTAAATGTGTTGTGCGTCAATACTGTTTTAGTATATTACAATAGTTTCTTCCTTCCACAGTTCCCGACATCTAACCATTTGGTTAAGTTAATCTTGAAATTTACGACATAGTGTACGAATAAATTGATTTGCTGCACGTGACTGCTGTATATTTCATTACTTTTATTACTATATATAATGTATAAATTTTTACGACCGCGGAAATAGTGTTATTAATTTCAAGTGGCTGAATATTTCACTTTGTTGAAATGTATACCATATAGGTTATGTCAACAAGGGAGTCACAATTCTGAGATGCACACTCCTTCACGAAGCTTATATCTTAGGAAGGGCGCATAGGAGAATTGGACACGAGCGCAAGGCGGTGTATTTAGACACAGCCTACGACTATACCGTTAGCCGAATGTTTGGTAACCTGAGTGTCGGAAAGTGGGGTCTTGGTGCAGTATAAATACCTCGAACAAGACTTTCGAGGCATTCACTCTGCACCAAAACGTTATTTAACGACACCGAGGTTGCCTAAATCAAACATTCGGCTGATAGTTAAAACATGGTGATAGATCTTATATTTATTTATATTTACGTGGTCTATGAAACACTTTTTCACTGAAGGACTTAGTACATTTTCATATGCGCACGTCCATTAGTTCAGTGTACACCCGTCTGAGCGTTGTTGGACTAGTCACGCTTACACTATGATCAGTTTGCATTCTATCTCTTATATGTATCTCTTTTCTATGAAAACCTCCAAACTATAATATTTCACTCCTGAGAGTCATTGTTACATTTCAGTGATATTTATTATAAATTTCTCACAAATAAATAAAGGATTTTTTTTTTTTATTTCAATTCCTCTTACTTACTCCCTGAAGTACTCAGTATTTCACTTTGTGCATACACCTATAGTATTAACTTAAATTTGTTGTTTTTCAATTAATTAATTTGCCACATTCTGCAATGCAGATAAGTTACTTATAGTGATATGCACACATTTCTTTTGACTGGTTATTCTATTTACTAAGTTTTGTTTGCGGTGATCACTGTATTGGAGAAAGTACTTGCAAATTGCATTACAATAACAAGTGCCATGAATTTGAACAGAAAGTACCTTAAATTCATGACTAAGGTAAGTTAATTTCAGTTCAGCTGCTTTTGAATTCTGCAACAAGTTTTCTAATCTTATTGCCATGAAGCATATGAAAATCTGTGGTAAAATTCAGGTTGGTTATTAGAAGTGACTTGTTCATGATGATCTAATGTTATAAAAATTTGGAAATAAGCTTTGTTTTTTAAAGTGAATTACAAAATTAAATGTGCTTAATACATGCAAATCTTTAGAGTTGAAGTAAATAAAGTAAATGGCTTGCGTACATATGTTTGTATGTACTATTAAACATTTTGAC
Source organism: Dryococelus australis (assembly GCA_029891345.1). Classification (NCBI taxonomy): domain Eukaryota; kingdom Metazoa; phylum Arthropoda; class Insecta; order Phasmatodea; family Phasmatidae; genus Dryococelus; species Dryococelus australis. The sequence continues at coordinate 69,778,239 of CM056997.1, forward strand.
CAATTGCATTTTCATCCTAGCACCAGCTGTACTGCATAAATTTCATTAGTAAATGGTGGGAAATGATTGATTAAAATGTTTAAAGATTGTCATCTAGTTATGTTATCAAATACTCTCCTTAATACAGTAGACCTTATTTATAAATTGTGTAGTATTTAAATTATACATCTTATCTACAATCTTTCAAATGTCACTTAAATGTCATGATATCAGAGGCGATGGTACATTTTCAAATTTGGTATAGGCGTACCATTGTGTTGTTGAAAGCTGTAAGCATTTTGTAGTCAATGTTGCTGCTTCCTCCATGGATTATCTACACTAACCAAGAAAATGGATGTCTTAAGTAGGAAGTTGTGTTCCAATGAATGTATGTACTATATGAACACACCATGTGTGGTGGTCAAAGTAATGATCAAACTTAATAGTTCTGCGAAATTTTATTGGGGTACTCTCCGTAGGCACTGACGTAGTATTCTGACAGGTAAGGTGACCTGAATTAGTCAAGTAAAATAATGACGCATTTGATATTTTATTATGGAACGTTACTTACTAAAATCCTAAATTACCAAATCATAACCTCTTCTGAACAAGTGACTTAATATCATCCAAACTGAACTCTGCTACATGTTAAACTATTACTGTACTAAATTGTAACTTTGAACACAGTCTCACTATGTGTGGTATATTTGGGTGTGTCTGTTTCTTTTCACATAAATACATACAAATAAAACATTTTAAGAGGAGTGAGGTGAACAGTTTTGCCATAATTTATAAAAATCTGCCAAATTATGAAGTAATCAATTAGTGTCTATGAAACCAGCATTTGGAAATGAGTGGGAGGAGGAGGCGATCCTCTTGCCCATTCTTTACTTAACTGAGCCTTTAGTAAGGTTACAATTTAGACAGTACATGCCATTTCGATTAAAATTTCCCCCGATCCCATGTTGCTCTGTACTACAAAGATACTTTGGTTTTTTGATGAACAGGCCCTAGCTATTACCAAGCTACAGAATAGTCCTTTGAGTATAATTTTTTTACAGCCCCCAAAATTTCAAAACTGGTTCAATCAGATTATGAAGAAGTGACAGAGGTTTCAAATGTTTGTTACTTATGGTTGAAATATGGCTGCCAGTGGGTTAACCATAGGTGCCTCAGTTTCACTTGAGGCAGTGTAGTTGTGTCATAACTGCACGACAAAACTGGATTATATGTATGAAGGTGGACTAGCAACCATCCATTTCACCCATCAGGTGGTCACATGATCTTCGACCAGTCGCAGGGCAACAGTTTTTATCCGTCAAAATTTAACTTTTGATGGACCGACGGATGGGCCACCACCTTCCGACGAGATTCTGTAGAAATGAATACACACTTTGAAATAAAATGCAACACGCTGGATATGTGTTTATTTATCTTGGTGGTAAATGCAGGAAATCAAAACTTAAATAATAATTGAGTATACATTTTTATCATGTAAAAATATATTCCCGAAAATGTTTCTCTCTTGAAAATGTATTTCCAATCAAAATATACCTTCTACAATAGAAGAAATCAGAATAAAAACGATATCTGTTAGGAATAGAAATTTGTGAACTATTTATTTTGTTGCTAATTTAATGATAAAAACTTCAAAAGCAGTAAGTTAATATTTAGGCAACTGATTTTGTTGCTAGGTTAATCTTAAATATCTAAAAGATATTGCTGCTTGTAGAGCTAATAAAAGCCACAGTGCTAAATCACTAACTGTAGTAGAGCTATTTTTAATTAATCTTTCGTTATTAAAACACAGATAAGTTGTGGAGATTTTTCTGTCCAAAAAAATGTTTTGGTAATGTTCATTCCAGATTTTTTTTGCAGAAAAATAAGCTCGGTGACAGCTCCATTCTCAAGAATTTATTGAATAAATGCAGTCGGTTATGTATCTGACAAAATAAATACCGTTTAGTATTCCATTCTTTTACTTATAATTGATTAACATTTGTCCTGTGTAACTTGCAACATCTAAGCTGTGCCCAGTAACATGATTCATTACAACTGATTGTCCTTGTTTCAAGTGACAATATTTATGCTTTAAACACATTTTTAAGTACGGCATAGTAATATGAATAAGCAACTATTATATTCAATTCGGCAAAACAACACGTTTTAATACTACGAGACGACATCTGCACTTAAATCGCGCATATCGAGCGATGCAAATTTGTATTTCCCGGGTATCCATCAGCACAAGCCACTAGCTGTTGTAGCATGTCTCACATGTTGACAACATTAAAACGCCTCAGTTTCCCATATTGTCTTACCATATTTGGTAACTTATTTAGTGTCGTGTTTGTTTTGTTTTGTATCATGCATTAATGCACACGTGAGTTCAGGTATGTATTTGTTCTCTTACAAATACTTTCCGCATGTCATAGACAAACACCACGTGCTGGTATTTATGTTTGTTGTTATTGTACGAGGGTTATGTGTGTATGTGCCAGTGTCATGTCAACATGGTTTTATTATTATTAATTCATTTTAGTGTAAATTTAGTGTTGTGTATATTTATTTCACATGTTTGACAATTCGTGTGCTCGAGGCGCCAACTTGTGTGAGTATCCAAATGACACACACAAGGCAACTGTGGTACGTGTTGTTTATAATAATGTTTCTTATAATTAATCACATAGGTGTTTGCGCATATTAAGAGTTCTTCAAATATTTTGTAATATAAATTGTTTTTATCCAGTAGGGACAGTACATCCAGTACAATTATACTAACTAATTTGGGTTAGCATTCCGCAACCATGAACTAAGGTATACCGGTACACACATCCATGTGGCCGAATAGCTACTTATTATTGTAAATGTATTTTATCAGTGTTTATTAGTTTTCAAATGTTGACATGCATAAGTTGCCAAGAATAAAGCACGTAAGGGCATAATAACTTTACTGGGAAAAGACCCTAAAGAGTTATAGCACCATTTTACACATACAGAGTGAAATAATGTTGTCATTAATTTTTTTATATTTCAGTGTATTCATATTTGCTTTGTTGATAAGTTTTTTTTAGTGTTCTCACCCCATCGGCATTGCAGTTTTCACATCATTTCATTGAATTACTTTCATCATGTTTTAATCACGTCCTGTGATTTCACCGACAGGAGTCTCGACCAACGAGCGAGCTCCGTGCTAAAGGTAGAGACAGTAGCATCTTGAGCCTTGTTAGGTGACCACTGCCATGCGGTGCTCCAGGCACATCAATTTTTTTCAACCGACCATCATGTAATTCTGTCGTTTTCATTTAAATTACCGGAACCATTTTAGTTTGCTCGTCCAGAGCATGTCGCCTTACTTCTTGGTCCGGCTTGTATACGGCCGAGACGTAAATCACCTTTAACCATGTAGCCATGTACGCCCTACTGCCATTTTTGTCAGCTTAAAAGCACGACTGTCTATAACAGCAGTTTGTAATATGTGAGTGCCCAATTGTGTATTAATATGCAATAAATCAATGTGGTGGTTAGACCTGCATAATTATTGTATTACTCGCTTCTCAGCTACATAACCTGTTTTGGTAATTGTTCATAATGATAAAACCATACAAACATTGAGTGTGTACTATAAGTAACAATCGTAATTGTTTACTTTGCAGTCTAGTGCCGTATTGTGTATCCAGCAAAGTTCTGTTTAGCGTATCCAAATTCGGCAACTATTGTTCCGTATCGTGTATCCAAGCATTTTTTCCATAAATTTTCTCTCGCGAATCGCAAGATCGTGTGCGCGGGATGTAAAATCACAATTTTGAATGCCAGGCAAATTATTCATTCCTCGCCAGACATTAACACATTTCTCATCGAGCACGACATTCTCAAATCGACGATGCGGTGCGAAAAATGTGGGGAAGGCGAAGCGAAATTGGTGGAAAACAGGGGCTTGTTTTACTGGTGCCGACGACGAATAGAGGATGGTACTAAATGCAACTTTAAAGTGTCGACGAGACAGGACAGTTTCGTGGGAGATTCACAATTGTCTCCAGGCCAGATAGTCGAGTTGTGTTTACTCTGGTGACTGATCAAATACCCTCGAAAGCAGACTATAGTGAACGAACTTTTGTGCTTGGGAAAGACGGTCGTCGCCTGGTCGAGTTTCTGCCGCCAAAAGTGTGCATAGACTGGGTGTTGACGTTTAGGAAATGCATCGGTGGGCCGGGCAAATGGTCGAGATCGAGAGTCGAAATTGGGCAAATGCAAGAACCACAAAAGGTGTAAAGTTCACTGCCACTGGATTTTCGGCAGAGTGCAACGGGACGATCGGACGAAATTCTTCCTACTGCCTGTGGAAAAGAAGAATGTGGTGACCCTGAACAAAATCATTCACGAGTGGATCGCTCCGGACATGACGATAATTTCAGACTGCTGGTGCGGTTAGAGCAACTTGGGCATTCACAGCTACCGTCACATGCAGGTGAATCACAGGTTGGATCTTGTGTGCAGGGAAAAGAGCAGTATGATAAACACTCGAAACACGCTAAAGATGAAGAGGGTGCGAGACATTGACGGTGCACACTCAAAACATCGAGCGAAGTTGGTGTTCTGTGCGATACAGCATTCCCTGCTTTGGCAGACGGAAAAAATCTTGGGTCGGCTACCTGGCCGATTATGTCTGAAAAAAATCATCGTTACAGAGACAACTGCACGCTTTGCTGTTTCACGCCGCCGACATGCACTATCGTAAACGGTGCAGAGGAGATGGTGGCGAAGGCTATCCTACTTTCGACAGGTATCTGTTTGTAATGGTTGTTTTAATTTGCAGGAACGAACGAGATTGAGTTGCTGTTGCAGTTGCAGTTTAAAATGTTTGAATGGCATGTTATGTGATATAATTTACAGGGGCGAGTGAGACTGTGCAGTTGTTTGATTTAAATTACAGATGTGAGGGTGAATGGCATGTTTTTTGTCTCATTTAAAAATAAATATTTTATTGAGTGTCTGTTTTATTCAAGTTAAAATTAATGTTTAATTGAGTTGCTGTTTGATTCAGGTTTAAATTAATGTTTTATCGAGTAGCTGTTGGATTCATGTTTAAATTAATGTTTAATTGAGTTGCTGTTTGATTCAAGTTAAAATTAATAATTGATTGAGTAGCTGTTTGAATAAATTAAAATTAATTTTTAATTGAGATGCTGTTTAATTTGATTTACAGGTCCGAATGAGACAGTGAAGCTGTTTTTTTGCAGTTGAAAAAAGTTTGAATGACTTGCTATTTGTTTTGGTTACAAAAAAAAGTGTTTGAATGACGTGTTGTTTGTGTATACATTCATTCGCGATCTGGAAAAAAGCCTAAAATAGTCGAGTAGGTCATGATGGGTCCACCTGGTGACGACAGATGTACTTGCATCTGTTGCATCCGCAAAACTTGGGTCTGCCAGTTTCAATTTTTGAGGTATATTGATTTAAAAATATTGCATTCATTCGCAATCCCTAAAAGGCATAGCGTGGTTGTGTATGTCATGACCGGTTCGGCTATGGTGGATGCAATTGCGTACGCTGTTCCTTTCGCGGACTTTGGACATACCAGTTTCGAGTGTTGAGGTAATTTATGAAAAAAGTGATGACGCATATATAAAACTTAAAAATCGATATGGTTAAATTAATAAAATAAAGTTGAATTTTTAATTGTAAAATGTTTTACCGTACCCATTTAGTGATTGTGTACAAGTGAATCATTATATAATAATTGGTTGAAATTATAAAAAATTTTTAATAATTATTAAATATTCTCTTTAAAATAAATAGAAAAATTATGCATCATTAATCGTGCGTATTTAAACCGGGGTGAAAAAAGGGCGAAAAAAATAATAATTTTTTGGATACACAATAGGAAACTTTTAGCAATAGTTACTTTTGGCACCTGGATACACCATGGGAACCAAATGGGGTCTTTTACCCTATATTCCGTTTTCGGTTTGGATACGCTATAGGAAATTATTGGGTGTAGGTCGAAATTTCCCCCTGATTCGGCTCGATACGCAATTCGAAACAAGTCGGGTGCGACACCAATTTCCCCCCTTTTTCCCGGTCGTGGTTTGATACATAATTGGCGGTTTTCTGTCTCGAATTTTTTGTCATTGTATACACATTACAGTGGTTTTCGAGCGATTTAGACACACAATATGGAACAATCACCGGTCTTTTGAATTTTTCACCCACAGATTCCTGGTGAATCTCTCGAGTTCCAGCCAAATGGAGGATGAAACTAATACGGAGGATGTTGAGGAAATGGACGAGATGCTTTCGGCTACAGATAATGAGTCGTCAACCGTGTCAGTCCCTGGCCCATCAACTTCTTCAACCTCGGGACCATCAACCGCTTCTTTCCCTGGACCAACAACTTCTTTGCACGAATATATGTAATTATCATTGAAATTTGTAATAATAATTTTTTTCTAATGTGATTGTATTTATTATACTTGAGAATAATAGTTTTTTTTTACCAACAGAACTTTTCGAATATCGCAAAGGCACAGATCTACAGTCGTTTTCCACTAGTCGAGACCTCAAACAACTTCAAACGTCTATCAACAGAGAGGCACACGCGCAGATTAGCACCTGACACCAACCATGCCAAGTAAAAACAAGCACCGAGTAAGTTTTAAAGACAAATACCAACAACAGACGTCTCCCAACATCGAAGAAAGAATCCTAAACCAACCAAGATGACTGATATTTCTCGTAATGAATTACACCGAGTAACAGCCCGAAAGACTCGTTATAATCTTAGAAAAACATATCAAAGAAAGTATCAGAAACATGGTTCTGATTTTGTATTATAATTAACCTGTATATGTTTATTTACAAAAAAATAAAACGTAATTTTTTTTATAGTTTTAAACCCGAAATGTAATAATAGTAAACAGCTAATAATATGTACATCTGTAGTAATATTAATCATTAACATACTCTTGTTTATAGCAAGTATTAAAACTTGTGTGGAACCAATCACCGGGTTGTTGATTACTTTTAATTGTATCTTGGCAGTCTATCTTACCGTCGTCGCCGTCAAACTTCCCAAACCTCTAACTTGCGAGTTTAACCAAAATAAGTATAACCACATAACAATGTTGAAGGCTCTCGTTAAATTCGCTGGTAATGTCGACAAGACGGGTGAACGTTCAATGATTCGACATTCGCTAGTCCCGAATTTACAAAAGGTTCAGGTTTAAAAAATATTTTGAACAATCAATCTTAGTATGGCTTGAAAATGATTGCAGATGGTAGAAAAAAAAAAAAAACATTACGAATTTGCAACACCACAATTGGCGAATTTACGAGCAAGATAATAAAAAAAGGCCAGTTTGACGTTGCTTTCGGTTAAATCGATTCAAGCATCCATCTCAATGACAAAATGCATAAAGTTTTATCGTACGAAATAAAAAATTTACCGGGTTATGTCCTGCATAAAATTCAGCTCGGATCCAAAAAACTAAACTTGTTGAATCCGGTATTGAATAAAGCCACTAATTCTAACGATGTTGTAAAACTAATCATGACCGATCCCAAGCTCACGAAAGTAAAAAAACTTTTTTGCTCTCAGAGAACAAAACTTGTCGGTTACACTTTTCTTTCTGCCGTCGGTGTTTCGGATCTGGCGGCCTACATCGATAGGTACAGGAAGGCGATAAGCGGAAGCATTCGCTACGAAAACGACAATGGAAAACTCAAAGTGTGTAAAGTTAATCATCTCAGTTGTCGAACGTTTTCCAACCATAGTTACTTTGATTGATGCGATGATAAAGTTTTATGCGACGAGGTAAAAACGCCGGTGTTTGGGGCGGATGGTGACATTGCGTGCATTCATTGTGACAGTGTTCGAAACGATCCTCCCATGACCGACATCAACGTGGAATATAGTTGTGTCAATGCCTCGTGGACGGATGCGATCGCCGACATATTGAGCAAAGATGTTGAGAATGTGGCTTTTAGCGGTGATCAATTCGACTATACGAAAAACATATTTCTGTATTTGTATTACAGATTAATTTTTATCGGTGGGGTCATTATTTTGGGTTTTGCCGCCTACCTAATAATTTTTTTTCGGTTGTGGTTAAAGGGTAAAAGAAAGATAAGTGGAAATGACGAGCGCGGGTAATGGGAAGCCCATACTCAAGCTGTTTGAGGTGTACGAAATCTTGTCGCAGATACCCAACTTAACCGATTGGCATTTCAAATTACTCCCAAATATTTTGGCAACTTACCGTATAATTGATCGCCCATTAAATTCTCTTACCGACCTTTCATTAACCAACTATTTAACCGTCTATTTTGCAAATCACTTTCCATGCTATTTGAAAAACCAAAAATAATTTACTATCGATGCGCAAAATCAATCTCGAGAAGTTGTGGCTATCGTGAACAAAAAAAAATTATAATTCCACATTAAACAAACAGTTGGATCTTATCTCACAAGCATATCGCTGGTACCGTAATTTTTCACTAAATTCTGTGCACCCCATCTATTCTTTCGAATTGATCTCTGAGTTGGATTCTCTGCTCGGAGGAATCAATGATTTCAATGAACGGTTTGCACGCATAATGCCAAATGGCAAACATATACTTTCACTCTTCACCAAGATGGATCGCGGGATGCGGGATATTAACTCCCATTAATGTAAATTTATTGACCGATATCGAATTGAACACGCAAGACTTTCAACACATTGTTAATATCTCACACTCAATTCTTGTTGACTAGTTTGCATATTCCCGTGTTTTTTCCGTGACTTCGTCCCTAAGTTGTTTCATCAATGTTTCCTCGAATTAAAAAAACTCGGGCAGTTTATCGTCAAAATAATCGTTACTAATCTCGTCGAATTTCTGAATGTAAACACTCATCAATTTCAATTTTAATTTTGTCCAGCAATCCACAATGTTGACATAATTGATGTATATATGAGGTATGTCGAATATCTGCTTGCTCCGAATAAAGCTGTCTGTCGCAATGCACAACTCATCAAGTCGCGATTTCTCATCCACACAAGTTTTCGGAAGTTCAGCGCATTTAGATTTTATCCTATTCAAGTTCTCTTCTTCGAAATTCACCTAAAATATTTGGCCCATTTTTAAAGTTAGTTCTTATTAATAAAGGGTATATCTAATCTACTCAAGTTTAGCAATCGTAATCCATATCCTATAGACATCATTTATTACAAGTATCAAGATGTTGCGCTTAAAAAAACTCTAGACTATTTTATTCGAAAGAAGCAGAGTTACGATGAGACCCGATTGGACCAATTCCTCGACAATGACAAGAGGGAATTGTTACTCTATTTGAAAAATGTCGGCCAGATGTCCGATAGATACAATAGTCTTGAAAAAAGTCAACAAGTTGTACACTTTTAATTTAAAATCAAAGTTACTTTGCTTTACAAACAGCTCGAAATTTATGAAAGTTTTCAGAGACCAATTTCTTTGGCACTGCGATTCAACGATGTTTGGTGTTCGTTGTGAATGGAGATCGTGGAAACTTTTAGATATTTTAATATTTTTCCACATTCTTTTGTAAACGAGGAAAAGGATGTTCTTTACACCTTGCTTAGCTAAAAAAAAATTAATTACAAAAAAAACAAGTGGGTATGTAAAGAGACAAGAGCGCCTATTTGTTTCACATTAATTGTTTTCCTTTCATAAGAGAATAACAATGTTGGGGCATATAGAACTGGGAGATTTGTACAATTTGGTATCTCTAGAGGAAAATACTCACCAGTATTCGGTGCGCAATGATCCACGCAATACCTTTATCACTGCTTCGACATGTGTTTCAAACACCTTTCCAAAATTTCAGTCAAAGAAAATGGCCTCTTACATTGTGAATTCGCTCAAGTTTTCCATCGGACCATACACTGATTTCCGAACCTATGACGATCCGGTAGACGCAATCGAGGGAAAATGGAACAAAAATCAGTCGAAAAGCCATTGATTTGGGAGTTCAACTACATGTAAATATCGAAAATTACTACAAATCGAACGAGCACAAACTACCCTATGCGACAGACGATACGTTTACACAATTTTTATATTTCGACCGTAATGTTAGACAAGCCAATGGCTGGACACCTTATGCATCGGAGCTCAGAGTACGAGATGTTGATTTCGCTCTTTCTGGAACCATCGACATGCTTTTTAAGTCCAAGCAGGGGGATTTGGTGATGGTCGATTGGAAACGTTCGCCAGAGAATTTCGAATAATCTCGTAGCGATTATGGACTGGGACCTCTATGTAACGCATTAGCATCACACCTAAACAAGTACTCGTTGCAGCAAAACATTTATCGTTATATATTCAACAAGGAAAAAAAATATATTCGATCACGTGCGGACGGAAAATCACAGAAATGTATCTACTGCAAATGCATGCAAACCTGTCGAATTAAAAGTTTCTGTCGGTAGTTGATTTTGACGAAAATGTGATTGAGAAATGTTTAATTTACACAATTGATATTCAATAAAAATTGTTTGGTTTTTACTTCTTGTCATCTTGAAATTTGTTATATTCTTCTTCATTCATTGTTCTTGTATTAGCAAATGATTTGTTGAAATGATCCAAGTTTGGCCTAAAGAAAATTCCATCGTTTTCAGGATGTTGTTTCGGCACAGTTCGTAAATGGTTTTGAGACGCAAGGTCAACACCGTCGATTCGTTTGCATTTTCGAGTACTTTTAGTGCTGCTTCATACGAAATGTGTTGACTCATGATGTTTTCCTTTGGTATCTGTACGAGTAGAGATTTATTGACGATCGCGAACGAGAATGGCTCGTCTTTAATGTTTTCCAATCTCGCCATATCATGTATGGCCATGACGTTTAGAAAAGTGAGGTATTGTGATAGAGAAATATTACCAATCACCCGACGTTGGTATTTTTCATTACAGCCTTTAAGATGGTGATTTTTAAACAACTGCAAGATACCAATTAATATGCCGCGACATTCTTCCTCCAAGGGCAAGTTGATAAAGTAAAAGCCATGGGTTCGGTCGAGGATTGTAGGTCTTATTGAATTTTGTAATTGGTTGTAGCTACAATTAAAACATTATTTTTCATTTGAACACATCCTTCGAGACTAGTTTGTAGGGTAATTAACACACTTCGTAAATGGGGTGGAATTGCCAAGTTTTGCGAAACAATCTCGTCGATTTCTTCCAAAAATATCACGAAACGCTGGTTCTGGTTCTCTATGTTCATCTTGAACTAATTGGCTAATTTGCGTTCGGTATCACCAATGGTGGGCGAGGATAACTGCCCGATGTTGAGTTGATAAGTTTGGCTTTCCATTCGGATGCGATTGCGTGGGCCAGCGTACTCTTACTCATACCGGGAGGACCAAAAAACAGTATATATTAGAATTGTGGGTTAAACACTTGTGTAAAGATTAAATTGTTGAGTTCTGCTTTCAACTGATCGCGGCCATGTGCATACTTGAAAGAAAATAGGGGTTCTATTCACCATGGGTCCAGCTTGGATGTATTATCCGAATTTGGTTCTCCTTCAAATAAATCGCTCGCATTCTTGGGATTCCGAAAGTAAACCAGAAATAAATTTTCAAACTGGGCCATTAAATGTTCGAGATTATTTTTCGATAGCAGAGCACATCTGAAAATTGCCAATTTTTGTACAAAATACACCCACAATTTGTAAATAGTGTATTGATTTTCAGCCAGCATAGATTCCCACTCCATTAAAATTTTTGAAAATTCTTCAACTAAACCAAAGAGCGTAGTCTCTGAATCATTTAAAAGTTTGTCACCTTTCTGTGAATTGATCTGTGTTTTTTTTTATAGCGAAGATGAAAAAAATTCCGCACTGTTCAGCATTTGAGATAATTTCTCCATGTTTGTATGTTCGCCAAATGCGATTTTCGGCACACAAGTAAACTGAATCAGACCGGCTTTTACAATAGCATGAACATTTTCATTCATTCTTTTTCTTTAAAATTTGGGTTTCCTACAGTACTTATAAGATATTTTCTTATCGTCATGTAGCACCAACAACAGCAACAGCAAAGAACCTTGTTTCCATCGCTGCAACTTCAAATACTCAGACCTCAGTGCACCGACTCTGACATTCTCGTAACGAACCAGCAATCTTCTTCTCAGCAGCTAAACTATTTTCCTCCCGCTCTACAACAACACCCACCTATTTATTTACAAAGACTCAATGCAAATACAATGACTGAAATGTCCATTCCTGGCATCAGCATGCAAATAGAGCCTGATGGGGGTCACGAAGAACTGGTGCAATAATTTAAAAATTTCATATATCGATTTGTGGAAATTTTGACGGGAATCCATACGACCATCATGCAAACGAAAAAAGCGATCGGTGATTCTTCTTGTGCATTAAATACCTCGGTGTCTATGAAACGAGTGGCTACACATTTCGCCGTGCTCGGCCGACTAGAATCGGAAATGGTGAATGATGGAGCGGTTAGTCATCAGTACGTGGAAATTATAAAATCCATCCTCGATTCGCAGTATGAAGACGTGCCGGAAAATATAACGCTGTTCGGCCGAAACCTTGAACAACACAATCCTCTAACCGCATACACTCTCTGTCAAATGTGGCTGAATGGATCCATCGAAGCACAGCCTGTACTCAACACCCACTCGTTTATCAAACACACTGAATTGGTTCCACCTTTGTAATCTCCATTCGATGCATTTATGAAAGCAGCCTTGGAAAAATTCAACAACAGAAAAAAATCGACTATGAACTTTGTCGAATAATATCGGACAATTTGTAAAAGAACAAAACGCATGTCGTCAGCGAACTAAGACACGAATTTCTACCACTGAGTGAATCAACGTTCAAGAATGCCTCTTTCAACACCTTCAAGGAACAGTTCGATGGATTTTATAAAAAGTCTTTGTTTTTTTCTCGAACTGATGAATAAAAAAACTTGAGGTACATCTAATGTATATGCAAACATTCAAGTTTCATAAAAAAAATATTAATAAAACAAATATTTTTTTAAAGGTTGTTTATTTTTATTTGTATATTTTGTATATGTATCTAACCCATGAGTTTGAGTTCTGTGCTCTTGTCATCAGATATATTTTCCTCGTCATATTCGTTACACTCGACACGTTCAAATACAATTTACACTGGGAAAACAAATGTTCAAAATTATAAGCTACCATAATACCTAATATAAGAGCGAAAATCATGTCTGGTAAAATCGTTGGTGAAAGTGTTCTTATTTATAATGACCATATCCGTATTCACACCTCTGATGTTGATTTAGCGATTCGCAACATCCTTAAAACTTTAGATTTAGGCCTAACGGTTATAAAGAATAATTTCCTCTTAAATTTAGACAAAGTCGATATTGATAATGTGCGATATTTGTTTAAGAATATTTCACCAGTGTTGGATCAATCAGTCAACTATTACGATTACACTTTGGCTGGTGCTCGTCGAACGTAACTGGTGAAGCGAACGCACGATATCGACCGATACAAACAGCATCTCCAATTCACGGGCAATGAGAATTTCGCATTCGACTTTCACAACATCGCCAACAATGTGCGTGATGTAAAACGTCAAAAGACTCCACCGCAAAATGAAAGAACCCCGATAATGAACCAGGTTCAGACATCGCCTGTGTATTTAAATGAACTATTGGCAATCGACACACTTCCTGTTTTCAAAATGGAAATGGTGTTTCAATCAGATGTTTCAAACAACTATTCATTTGAGAATCTCGTCCAAGAACAACAGCTATTATCAGAGCAAAACCAATACACATCGAATTTCGTACCTAATAATTACATACCCAATAAACAACTAGAATTACCAAAGCAAGAACAACAAACAATTAATTACATACTTGACGAGCAACAATAAAAATTACTAGAGCAAAACCAACTTACCCCTAATAATATACCCAATGAACAAAATATTTTAGAAAAAGTACAAGAGTGGTACAAGAGCCGACGAGTGGATGCTTTTGGTTGAAACACCAAATATTTCCGAACAAGCAATGATTGGATTGTATAATGGTGGTTGTGAACAATGAGCTTTCATCCAACAGGCACTAAATTCGGTAACTTTCAAAAATAGTGGCGGTGCTGAATACATTGTTCTAAAATAACAACTTCCAAAACTGGATTTTAAACTTGAAGAGATTAAACATAAATACAACATAAGTCACTAACGTATATATATTAAGATTATTTGATAAAATGACTCATGAAATCGCCGGGGAAAACGTTTTACTTTCCAAAAACCAAATCCAAGTTTCAGTTTCGATTCCCAGGCAGCAATTCAAAACGTCATTAAATTTTCGAAATGGGTTTGACGATGTTGCAAAATGTTTTGGTGTTTAATTTTTACGTAGCCATTAGCCACGATGTTCAAGATTAATTTAAAGTGAAAGTTCCGGTGATTGACAATTACCATTTTGAAAATTACGGGCACGTGCAAAAAGCGAGCATCAGTCGCAAATTCGTGTACAAACAATCCCATGGACAAAATATCGAATCAAGTAACTTTGATACCATTAATTAATCATCTTTCATCAACAGGCTACAAATATTTCACGTTTGATTTTCCAAATGGAAAAGTACACCAGCCAACAAAACAAATAAAAGCCGCGGATATGATCGGTGCGAATACACCACAACATTTTGAATTGCAACCGGTAGAACAGTCCAGTTTCAATTCGACACATACTCCGCATTTGCAAGATGTCTCCTCAATCGATCTACACACGATGTAAATAAAACCTCAAATAATTCAATCGACTTTAACAAGAGTGGTGACAGATAATCCCCAATTACAACAACAACAACAACAACAACAATAACAACAAGAATTAACCACATCCCCAACTTTGCCATTTTCTATTCAAAACATATCGCCCGATTATAACCTATCAGATTTTTTAACCTTAGAGTCTCCTAAAAACTCGCTTGTGTGTTGCAATCAACAACGTCACTCGATGGTTTAATGTTCAAACCCTTACGATCGCACAATGGCTGGGGGGAGCGGTAACGGAAACGACGCAATTCGGATAAATGAGGTAAACACATCGTTCGAATTCGACCTGACGACCCAAATTCAAATAAACATTCTTCCCGGGGGGAATTTAACCTTTTCCCATAAGTCGCTACATTACCCGATGAGTTGCAATTTGCCACGAGGGAAGAAAACTATTCCTCGCCATTGCCGAACCAAACGGCCCCATTGTCTGACGAATTCATAATCAATTTGGCAAAGGAATGGGACAAAAAAAATAGTAAAACCACAAACCCAGAAGAATTACTTGATAGTATTCACTTTTGCAAAGAATTTGTAGAACAAACATATGACAACAATGAAGTAAAAGTGGCCATTTCTCTAGCTGGAATGCATTTGCTTAAATTGGCTGCCGAAAGGAAATTATCAGTGTAGTATGCGACAATCTACGAATCACGATCGAATCTTATCAAAAAGCCAATGCATACCTTACATAATTTACCCTCCAGGGAAAAAACGTGCAAATATTAATAATTTCGTAAAAGTGGATAGTTGTAAATAAATTTTTTGTCCGGGTACCGTCTCATCGCCTCGGGCCAACTGGGAACAAATTTAAAAGACTTTGAAAATTGAAGGTATGATTTCAAAATTTGTAGTGTATTTCTCGCAACAATAAAGTTAATTAAATAGCCATATTCCACCTTCTTGCCAAATTTGCAACATCTTTATATTTTCGCGTATATTTTTTAGTATCAAATTTTTTGTATTTTATAAACCCCTTGTATTAAATCGAAGAAAATTTCTTCTTGGCACCGATGATTTCTGTAAAATCCATCAAGAAAACACCTGCGAAAAATGTCGCCAAATACAACTTTGATTCCACGATGTATTTCCTATACTCTAATTTTAGCATAGGTTTAATGGAAGTTATACTTTCTTCGAAAGGAACTTTACCGAAATCAGATTTTTTTTTTTTTTTTTCGTGAATCAACATTCTTACACTTTGAAACACTATTTTGCCGTTTTTAAGAAAGATTTTTTGATTTTCAATGGCCGGTTGTAGATGTTTATTTCTATCGCGTCGTGTTGATAAAATCAATTCGTTCGTATCCGACACTTTTTTAAACCTTAACTTCAGGGATGGGTATTAGGGAAAATGACAAGGAACGATAAGGACATAGAGGGTGGGATTTTAACATCTGCCGGTGTCTACATTGAAAACTTTATCGACATAGGGATAAGTCAGGCGACATCTATCACATTCGTAATACAAATATTTTAATTTTTGATCACATTCTTTAAAGTGTTCGACTTCTCCATTTCGGCAAAAATAGGCATTGATCTTCTACGGATGCACAATATAACCATTTTCGTTTTTCAAACATTCGGGTTGTAGACAGTTTATTTGGCTTTTAGAAAGCTACTGCTCACATTTGACGATTTCTGGTAATCAGTATTTCCAAACAATGTAGGCATTGTCAGCGTAAGGCAATCTGATTTTGTTCAGTTTGTCGACACAAATGTTGTCAATATCCCGTTCCATCCTAATCGTATTATTGTTCGTACGGCGCATGGTGCCATCAAAACTCATATTCTTTGTGCATACTTCCAAAATCCATTTACGATCGCGCCCACATCTCATATACATATCCTCGATTTTTTTGTTTTGTTTGCGGATTCGGAACCATCTATGTTCATCAAGTTGCAATACTGTTTGTATGTTATGTAATCGACTTGGTTCGGATTATTACACTCTCTGTACATCAACTGCAGGCCTTCGGAAATGATCAGTTTTGGGGAGATCGACGCAAAGTTTACGGGATTTAAATCATCGCGTAGCTGAATTTTATAATACGTCCTAATTTTGACGAGTTTTGGTGAGTGTTTGCGTATGACTACATTTGAACCATGTTTGTTTCTCTAAATTCCATCTCTGTTCGTGAGGTGTTTAGTCCGATTAATCTGATAAAATTAACCCTCGATTTTCGAGTTTTTTTTTGCATTTTCTGTGCCCGTCGCAAAAACTTTGTACTCACAATATGTATTCGTTTTATACAAAGTGACAAATTTAAATTTTTCAAACTTGACTGCATTCAATCTAAACAAATCTTTACCCGAGTTCACAGGATCGTATTTTAGAGTTTTCGCATGTAGAAAAAACAAATACTCCAACAATATTACGAGCGATAATACAGCTTGAACAATGATGCTAATCGAGTAGGAATCCATCAATGCATTTCTTCTCTCACATGCACTCTCTCTTAGGGAACAAAAAATTATAATCAAAGGATTACTTTCAAAGCCAATGTATTTGAAATATACCAGCCAATATCGGCTGCTTCAGCACAAATAAAATCGCCAAAATAACCACCCATGCAATAAAGTAGAAATAATCAAACGTATTTTTAAAAGTATTTACCAAAATTTGATTTTGTAGTTCAAACTCGATGGCTTCCAGTTCCGATGGTAATTGGACTATTTTGGCAAATTCATCCATGTAAATGAACCACGACGAATCGATGGAAACGAGCAGATCGACTAGTCTAGATAAATTAAATTTATATTTGAGATACGTATCAAACCTTTTCAAAATAATCATTTTCCGTGCGATTTCATTTATGCTTTTATCCAGCGTGTATAAAACTCGGCCATCGGATGTGTAAGTTTGAATCAAAGATCTTGTACCATTTAACACATAATTCAAATGCTCGATATTGAGTGATGATTTTTTTTACTGAGCTTTTAATTTTTTTTACTAATTATCGGTCAAAATCATCAAAGAATCGAACCACATTCACTCTAGAAGAACCACATTCACTCTAATCTCCATAAAACCAGACGTTTTCACGTAAACCAAGCACTGTTTGCACCACAAGTTCTGTGAAACGTTCGATGATTGTCAGTTGACGATCGTGGGGGATGTGGAAATGACATTCGAGGTATGGTACACTGCTGCCAAAATTTTTTTTTTGCGATATGTTGAAGTTGTTCGAAGGCAAGTGTCTCGCGCCGGTTAAATTCCAACTGCTTGTACCTACATTCCAACAACCGAACAATTTCCGCGCGCATTAAATTCATTTCGAGAAATGGAGGGAAAAAAAACACGATCGTTGTTGATAAACATGCTCGTTTGGTCAAAATTCAGTACCACCTTGGCAAACATCAGGTAACACAAGAGTCCCGATACGTACGGATGAGCATTTCTCAATGTTTTGACATTGTTCAACAATCCGAGCAAAATGTGTGCAAATATTTTATCGGTATTGTCCGATGACAACAATTTTGATATTTGCCGAACGATCGATAGTACTTTGGATATTCCTTTTTTGTGCGAATAATCCTCGTATGGCCTTATTTATTTTTTCCTATTAAATGTAAGAGAAATTTTAAACTCTGCTTTACAAATCAGAAGCGATGGCGAAGATTCCGATGTGGTTGGCGATACCAGATACAGCGGTATGAGAAAAGGATTTCGGAATCTGATAATCGCCAGCGGAGATGAAAACGATCGCTAACTGGCCGATAAAACAGCAAAAAAAGAAAATTCACAAAGAAAAAGTGAGCGCAAGGCATCACAGTCATCGATTTAGATGGCACTCTAATAGACAAATGTAAAAACGAATTTCATTGAGCCAATCATTTCATAGCGACTTTGGCGAAAGACTTTAAAGTGGTGCTGTGGACGGCAAGCAGCAAGGTGCACGTGAAAATGTTTATCGAACAGTTTCCGCAAGCCAATAAATTTGGAAATGTTTTGTACGGGTTGCATAGAAAAACTAAATGTGTATCTATCGTTCGCCAAAAACTTCTGATAACAACAGGTCCATACATTTTAATAGACGATTCATTGCATAATTTGAATGCGGGTGGTTACGACATACCGGTAGAAGTTAAAAAATATTATTTTGTACCAAACACAAAAAATGAAAAATAATTAAATTTATCAATTACAACTCATTACTGAATGATTTGTACGATCTGGTAGATGCTTGGCACGAATCTATCTGTTAACTCACTCGCCCATAAATATCACTTTTTTTCATAACCGTGTAACAGATCAATTAAATATGCTTCTTGAAGAGCCGTCAGATGTAATGGCAATGTGCAAGTATGCAATAACTTTGTAATCAACTCAATGTATTCGTCAATGTTTCTATTCGAGTTGCATCTACACATCCAGTTCTTTTTGTAGTGAGAACAAACAAATTTTTTGAACTCGAGAGCGTCCATTCTGTTATGCTCCCTGGGAGAGAATAAAGCTTATATAGATGGTTGCAAACTAAATATTTTATTTTATTTTATGTGTTTGCATTTGGTAATTGTAAAAAAAATTTTCTGAACAAGAGAAACATCTATGAAAATAACAGACTACAACAAACTATGTTAAATAAAAACGAATGTGTAATAAAAAATAAAAAGAGACAACAGGTAGCCAAAAATAACGATGTAGTTTTACAATAATAACCGACTATTAATTCGCAGTTTCTGGTAAAAATATTAAAAATTGTATCTTGTTCAAACAAATTTTTAAAGCAATGATATGTGCAAAACTTGCAGAATGCCTTAATTTCCACTACAATACAATGTGCATCGGAAGAATCGACAAAAATTTGGGCAACTTCGTGAGTACCAGGATGTCATTCGCGGTTATTTACACTCATGAACCAATGCCGTAGAAAGTTCATGTTTAGAAAACTTACCAGGCGGTGTTTCACCAACAGAAATTCGATATTTTGTGGGTCGCTATCGTAAAATCTAGATTCGATGGAGTTAACGTTTGGCTTGGTCTTGCAAAAATTTTCCCAATAGTCCAAAGCATTACTAACAGCAATATCGGAATATTTTTCACACACACACACACACACACACACATATATATATATATATATATATATATATATATATATATATCTTTCAAGTCGGATAAAACAACGATGAATGATCTTGTGTCTTTTTTTTTTCAATGAAATTTTTTTTTCAACTAGTTATGCAAGACATCCACCGAGGCATTAAAAAGAAACAAATTACGACCACGGTGGGTATAAATACGATGGCATGGGTCAAGACAAATCACTCGCTTTCGAGCCAGCACTCTATACACTCACAAATATCAACATACAACATGTTTTGCAATCTTCAAGGCTTCCGTGATAACAACGGCGAATATGTGCCGAAGGAACAGGCAGTCACCAACATTGATGGTTTCACCGAAAGACGGCTCTTCAAATCTCCGTATCCGTGGAAAGCATTGGATAATGTAACTAAAAGACAAACTATTGGCTGAAGGAAAATATTCACAAATTGGCATGGCAAGATGGCCGAATTCCCTATGACGAGATTGAAAGGGAAGTATTTCAATTGATAAGGAGCCATTAAAACAAATATATCATATTTGTTGCGGGTTCACATAAAATACAATGAGCAAAGAAGTTGTGCAAATTCGATCACTATCTCGAAATTGTGGACTTGCAAAAAACTTACAAATGCCCTTCATTTACGAATCTGGTAGCTAATATGGGAATGCAGGCCGTTATGATTGTTGGAGACACATTCGTGTATTTATGTGTGCAGATAGAAATTCGAAATTATTGTGTTTGTGGTTCCGTGATAATGTAGTGGCAAAATGGGAAGATTTCCAAACACAATAATAAAATTGAAATAAAGTGTATCAAAGACTTTACATTCAGTGTTTCGTGCGGGTTCACAACATAATAGATAGTTCGACTGAATTGCTGTAGGTCAAATCTCCGCATCTGTGGGCCAACTGAAGAAAAGCTTCCATGGATTGGAATGACAAGGTGGCGAAATTCCCTGCAACAAAATTGAAGATGACTGACAAAAAAATCACATTGACTAACTATATTATATATTTCACAGATGTATTTTGTTTGTAAATTTTTTTTTTCATTTACTTGAGATGAAGTAATTGGTTACATAAATTTCCCACACCTATCAAAACAAAAGCAGATATTACTTTTATGTTTGTAAAATTATCAGAGTAGGCCAACATCAATCCCGAAACTGAAAAAATCACACTTAGGTCTATTAAATATATGCTTTTTTTGTTTGCATTCTCTTATCCCTTTACTGCATAATTGTCGTATTATGGTAATGGTATACTAGTTAGAATTCAACTACAGTTTTTAATAAAAAAATATAAAAGTTGGATTTTGGAAGGGTACCAATTATGGGGTACCAGCTAAAATTCAATTTTTTTTGTGTATATATAAGCTGTTGGGCTTTTAATAAAACCATTACAATTGCAACATCGTCTGACAGGTGTGAAAACGGCTCAAAAAATTCAACTTAAAAAAAATCGTGGGGAATAATACAAGCAGTTTGGAAAAGAGCTGGATTCGATATTCTAACGAATATGAACTCACGAAATAAACGTCCAGAATACAGAACTTAATAATAATTAATGTATTGAATTGAGGGAAATAGCAAAACAATTAAATATCAGAGGATATTCCTGTAAAAGAAAACGAGAACTTATAGAAAGGATTGATGAAGTTGAAGCTAACCATCCGGATGTAAAAACAATAACTTACAAGAAAAACTGAAATTGAAGCATAAAATTAAAAAAAAAAAAAAATTAAAAGCTATTGTAAAAGTACTAATAATAAAAAATAAAATTTTATAATCTAAACAAAGATACTTTGGTGGAACAAATAGTTAATAATAATTTTATTTCAGAAAAGAAAAATTCCAAAGAATTTAGAAGACTTGAAAGTTTCAGAATTGAAGGAAATTGCTAAAGAATTCATAATTAAAGATTATGCATACATGAATAAAAATGAAAGCATAAAAAAAATAATTTGATACGACACATACTAAACGAAAGGGAGAAATGGAAGAAAATTCAAGAATTTTACTTTGATACAAATAATCTTGAAAATATTTGTATTCTAAAATCGTTGTCAAATACCAACTAATAAAAACGTCTCCATTTTTTTTATAAGGAATTAAACGTAGTTATATAAAACTGTTTCAACCGAAATGTCGTTGATTAAACACTCCCTTCAGTTGTCGAGAAATAAGAATTTTGACTTTTGGATTTTCGTGGTCGTCGATGATAATGGTAATGGGAAGTTATGGTTCAAAGGGAAAGATATAGCTTCATTTCGCGGATATAAAAAAACCACATAATGCTACTTTAAATTTAGTCAAACCAAAATGGAAAAGAACATGAGCAGATTTGAAAGGATTGAAGCTCACCCGTGAAACCCCCTCTAATTGCCAACAACATACGATGTTAATCAATAAATATGGATTGAATTTATTGATACAAAATTCGAGAATACCCACATCGAAATACATGTTACGAAAAGTGATCAAAGAATTCGACTTGAAACTGAATCTCGTTTCGAGAACAAAGTAACAAGATTACATCAGTGTAAATGTGAATTGTTTCAAACATCTGAACTACAAGTTACAATACACAATCAATAATTACGGAATAGATTTGTACTTTTGGATTACAAAATTGCATTCGAATGTGACGAATATAATGACAAATGCAGAAACATTGAATATGAAATCGAAAGACAAAAACACATTGAGGAAAAGCTAAATTGCACATTTATCAGATTCGATCCAGATGCTGAGAATTCCAATGTACATTATGTTATAAACACTATCGTTCAATTGATAGAACAAAGGAATTTCAATTTATACAATGTTATCAACAGTATCATTTGAATGATTGAACAAAAAATAAATCATTAAAAAATAAACTTTAGTTCATTACATAATTGTATAAAAAAGTGTTTTTTTTTGTAAACAATTTGTCTATATATAAGCAACAACCATTGTACCTATAATGTCATTGGATAGGAGATCATTTCATCTTTCGAATTTCAAAAACTTCGACTGTTGGATTTTTACACTAGTGGATTGTAATGGAATCGAATAATTTTGGTTCAGAAGCAAAGATATCGCATTATTTCTTGGATATGAAAAACCATGTAATGTAATTTCAGACTTAGTCAGGCTAAAGTGGAGAAGAACATGGGCAGATTTGAAAGGTACCAAAAAGTTCACTAATTGGGTCTAAAAAGATGTGCTGCCATCTTTGAGAAAGAATAATCACTACAAAACAATGACCAAAAAAGATAAAGATATAAAGGAGTTGACCCGCAGCTTACTCGAGGTGATGAAGTCATTGGTATCTATAAATGAAAAATTAATCATTGCCAAACAAAATGCTGAAAAAAAAAAACAAAAAAAAAAAAAAACAGATGAGATGCCAAAAAACCAAACAAGATGCAGTGGCACTTTTTCATCGGTTCGCCAACATCGCTCAGACCGTGATCATTAAAAACAAATCTAATAATTTGTTACACACATTATTCGTGGATGTGCTAGACAAAGCAAACCGAGAAATCTGTCTTTATCCGAAGCCCGTGCCGATCTCTCGCAAAATCTCTGAAACATCTCAACAATAAAGATATACATACCAAATAACTGTACGAAAACAAATATGTTCCAAAACGTGTAATTATTGAACAAAAGAATTTTAAAAAGGATTTGATTCATTACACGTTTATAAATTTTTTTGTGTAAATTAACTTTTTTAATATATAAGCAACTATTCTTTTTTGGTATGAACGATCACTTGATGTAATTTCAGACTTGGTAAACCAAAAGTGAAAGAAAATGTGGTTGGATTTTGAAGGGAGTGGCCGGACCTATTCCCTTTCCAAAATTAAATTCGGGGCCCCAAAATTGATATAATGCCAAAATTCAATTTTTTTTACTGCAGGGTTTTTGTATATAAATAAAATCATGAAAAATAAAAAGGAAGGAAGAATTATTTCTAAATATAAGGAACTGAATCTAATTTCACTCACAATGTCATTGGTTGAGCGGTATTTTCATTTATAAAACTTCCAAAGTTTCAAATGTTGGATTTTTGTATTGGTCGACTGTAATGGTATCGAACTATTTTGGTTCAAAGGGCTAGATATTGCATTATTTCTTAGGTATAAAAAACATGTAATGTAATTATAAAATTTATCAAACCAAAATGGAAAAGAACATGGGTAAAATTGAAGGGTCTATATCAAAATACCTTTGACATCCCCTCCAACGGGCAACTGTGTAGCATCTTCATCTTTCAGCCTGGCCGATACATTCTGATAACACACTCGAAATTACCAGAGGCTGAAGAGTTCACTGATTGGGTCTATGAAGATGTTTTAACCTCTTTGAGAAAAAAATGGACAATACAACTCAATACGACTAAAAAAAAAATATTAAAAAAATATTGAATCTTGGCTTACTCGAAGCAAAAAATTCGTTGATATTGGCCAAAAAAAATTGATATCTACAAATGAAAAATTGAAAATTGCCAGACAAGATTCTGAAAAAGCTAAACAAGATCACATAATACTTTTTCATCGCATTGCCGATATTGTCCAAGATGTGATCGTCAAATATAAATCCGATAGTTTGTTACACACATTGTCCATGCATGTGCTGGATGAAACAAACCAAGAAATATCCTTCACCCGATTCCAACGTTAATCGCTCACCAAATCTCTGAAATGGCTCAACAGAAAAATCCAAATGACAGGGAACTGTACAGGAACGGGTACGTCCTGAATGGCGTGAACATTTTGAATTGCTGAAGGAATCAAAAATACAGTAATAACATTGTGTGCATATTGGACGCCATGGACTCGGAGCATGTTGTATCATTTGTATGTAACATAATAACATAATCGAAAATCGTGAACAAAATGTAATTTGTATAAAATAAAAAATAAAACATTTAAAAAAATTACTATAAAAATTTTACTTTTTTTTTTTTTTAAACTCAGAATGTCGTTGGTCGAACAGTATTTTCCATTGTCAAACTTCCACAGTTTCAATTGTTGGATTTTCATACTGGTCGACCATAATGGAATCGAATAATTTTGATTCTAGGGAAGTGTTACAGCATAATTTATTTTATATAAAAACTCACTTAAAGTAATTTTAGACAGTATAGAAAGTAAATGGATGAGAATGTGATTGAATTATGAAGGGAGTGGCTGGATTGGCCCATTTCCAAAATTCAATTTGGGGTCCTGAAAATTGGTACAAATCCAAAATTCAATTTTTTATATTAATTATTAATAAAATGTTTATCTGACTTCCCTAGATCCTCCCCCCATCAACCAACTGACACCTTCATTATAAACCAACATCATAATAGGGTTTCTTTAAATTGTCATAGTGGGTTTAAATCCCGCAAATGTTCCATTTAAAATTCAGTTTTTTATATTTATAATAAAAAGTTTATCCAATTTTTCTTGACCTCCACAACAAACTAACACCTTCACTATAAACCAACATTATAATAAGGTTATTTTAACTAGACATTGTAGGTTTTTCCCCCACAAATGTAATCTTTAAAATTCTATTTTAAATTTTTATAACAAAGTTTACAAACACCCCTTCTCTCTCCAATTGCTAACACCATCACTACAAACCAACAACCAAAAATATATTAGATTACTTTAAATGAACATTATGGGTGAAGTCCCTTTTCCAAAACATTACAACATTTAAAATTCAATTGGTTATATTAATTTTCAAATAAAATTAATTTTTATTATAAAAATAAATGAAATCACAAAAAAAAAAAATATTATTTCTTGGTTGTTGCAGAACTAATAAAGCCTATCCATAATTAGGTAAAATGTTGCAGAACTATTAAAACCTATCCAGTATTGTACGAAACATCATGTAACTAATATGAACTATTCATAATTATGCAAATATTGTGGAACTAGTTCCGCAAGATTTCGCCAGAAGGCTCCACAATCGATATTTCTTTCCCCTACTCCTGCTTTCAACAACCAATTATATTACAGTATTTCATTCCCCTCCCTTCTCCTCCTTTCAGTTAGACCTATATTGCTGTGAAATCCAGAAAAAAGACAGTCGAAGGTGACAGATGAACATGAAACATCACTCCTCCTTCCAGAGCAGAAAAGGAATACAGAGCAAGTATAATAATAAAATATAATAAACATACCTTATATATAAATATTTATAAAAGACTGATGTCTTTTTTCCAGATTTCACGACCATATAGACAAAACTGTTAGGAGGGGAATAGAGGGGGGAGTTAAAATACTGCAATGTGATTGGTTGTTGAAAGTAGGAGTGGGGGAGAGGGGTAATATCGATTACAACACAAACAAGTGGTTATCTCGAAACTAATCCATTTTTATAAAAATCAATTTTTTTAAAATAAATTGTTACCTCAGTTACTGATTGGCATTATCGCAGCATAAACAATTTCTACAATCGCACTTGAAAGGAGAGTACTTTTGTTTGCTTTCAACAGCCATCAGGGCGATATTCGATGACGTGGGGAACGGATCTGTCGTGATTGGACACAAAAACATTGTTTACATTTTCCGAGAGTTTCTCTTTTCGTCCCAGATCCCAACTGCTTGTGAGGTAGGTTTCGATTTTTTTTGCACGATCGGCACGGAAACATAGCTCGGTAAAACATTTTTTGAAAGGTAATAGTGATAATAAATGTTTAATTGTGTCAACAAATACAAGTTTTGTAGTGGCGGGCTTGTGTTGCTCAACGGACGAAACAAGCTGTGTAGCTCAAAGTAATTGATGAATTTAGATTTGTAGTCGAAATTTTGCCTTTTGTTTTGTAGAGAACATGGGTCCTTTTACCGGTTTATTGGAGTGCTCCCATTCTATCTGGAACTCTGTCACTTGAATATCAAAATACCAGTCGTTTAAAATGTGTTTTGCACCCAAAATTTTTAAACACTCTTCGAAATCGTCAACTCCGATGTAGTACCAAGGCCTAAAACATACAACCAGTGTGAAATTTATTCTCTGCAGGTTTGACAGTGGTGTAATCAAACAATAATTCGTTTATGTTCAATATTCCCGTATCACTAATACTTTATACATAGGTGTGTTTTTTATAATACCTTTTTATATAAATATTGAAATGAGACCATGCTTTGTATGTATACAAATTTATGCATCAATAAAAACAACGAAGATGAAAGCACGTTGTTGTTGGCTCACTTGTCGAAAACTGTACAAAGAGAATCCCTCTTTTTTTTTTGCAGTGAAATGGCAATTTCAAAATACATCGATATCCTTCCCCTCGATACCATTTTCAATGATTACTCGTACGTTGTGTCTATCAACTGCAATTTTGCGGAACTCGAGCCGCATTTGCGCAGAGCGCATTATTACTTGTGTAGTTACATTGACGAATCAAACTGGGAAATTTTACTCTATCTGCAAACATCTCGAACCCTGATACTAAACAAGAGTTTGTTTTACAATTTGGGAGTCTTGTACAGGCGTTTCACACTCTACGTCACCCACTGCCATTTCGATTCGAAAGAGTTAATTTCCAAGATACGAAATTCCATAATCATGTTTGTTCCCTTTGACGATGACGTGCACAACACGGAACAAATTAACCTCGAAATGTTGAAACTTTTTTACCAATGCATAAATAAAATGGCCAATTTCAAGTTGGATGATTACTCTTTTCTGCCCCAAATCTCATACTCGTGCTCAAACAGGGAATTTGAGCAATACCTAAATCTACTCTGTCGCGAAGAGTACTTGGTCAACATCCTATTTTAAAATCAACAAAATCGAAAATGCAATTTATTCAATCATCTTTACGACAAAACCCAAATTTCTTTACCCAATTATCCATTTCGTCGAAAGGACGCCGGCCGATTCCATGCCCCATCGAGAATTGGCCAAGTTGATGACCGATCACGATGGGATTCCCACTGCCAGCACCTACAACAAGTTGTACCTAAAATACAATGATAAAATTTATTCCTTTCTACGAAGGGGTAAAAGAAGTAAAAACAAAATGTGGGAAATTTTTTTTTTTCAATACGTTCTTATATATTAGAAAACATGCAATGACAAACTCCAAAGATTAGTTATCTGTCGGAAATGGATCTCGATAACCTAGAACAGAAGGTTGTTAAAGTGGGCTATTGTTTGAGTAAACTACTGTCCGCGCACCACCTCTGAAACCACAAGGTATGAGGAAAGGGGAAGGCAAGAGAGTGAGTCACAGCAGGGAGTGGGAAGCATGGTCATGCATGTACTATCCACAGTAATGCATTTAGCTCCAAAATGTTGTGAACATCGCAACTGCGAGTGTTATGTCTGTCCGGAGGAAAAACACAGTCGTGCATTCTGAGGGCCGGAGATTCCTAAGTAATATAATTGCAAAGTGTGATGAAGAGGCGAAACAAAAATGTTATGCTTTCACAGTAAACCAGGTGACAGCAAGAGCTGCAGACTACACTGGAGTGTCACAGACAATAATTAAAAATGTATGGAAGGAACAGAAAGAACTAGATAACAATGGGGAGGGCGGTAGCTTGCACACGTCGGGTAAACAATGGAAAACTAGACCGGAACATACTGTCTTGAACATTGACGACTTTGATCTATGTGTAATTCGGCGGACGATTCAGGAAAAACATGTCCCTACCATTGCAAAATTACTGCTCATAAAAAAGGAGAAAATAGACTTTCTGTGGTCGCATACTTCGTTTCATAAGGTGGTAAAACAACTAGGTTATCTGTGGAAAAAATCGCAAAGTCACAAGAAAATACTAATTGAGAGACCTCGCAGCATATCTTGGTGCCACGACTATCTAGTTGAGACAGCACAGACAAGGTGGGAAACAAATTATAGACATAGACGTGACACATATAGATGGTAATTTATCATTTAGTAAATGTAGGCAACATGAGGAAGTGTTTGGCATACAAGCTAATGTGAATTCGGGTAACCGATTAATTGTAGTACATGCTGGGGGTATTAACAGGTTTATCGAAAATGCTGTCCTTGTCTATAAAGCCGGCACTGCCAGTGGCGACTGTTACGGCCAAATGAACAATGTTAATTTCATAAAGTGGGTTGCCAAGAAGCTTGCTCCTAACTTCCCGCAGTCATCTGTAGGGCATTGTAACCAAGACCGACTGAGAAGGGTACTGTGGTCACGTACAGAAGCTTGAGACTGAATACTGGGAAAAGGACAGTGTTGTAGCAGCTGTAATTGATAGTATCGTACATCTTGAAGACAACAGTGATTCCTCCAGTGCATCAGGGTTCACCATTAGCAACCCCACTGCCTTGAGGTGAGTGAATGATTTCTTTGTACGATAGTACAGTCATATAGTGTGGCCATCTTATCGTTCCAAGGTCGCATTCCTGCCAGGGTTTCAGAGCAAGTGCGCGGACAGTACGAAACCTGTTTCTGGAAATTGTAAAGATTGCCATGTCGAGAGAAACGATGGCAACCACGTCAGAGATGACCAAGCCAACGTCGACTATGGAGGCTGCTGCAGAGAAAATGGCTAAAGAGGTTCAAGTTCCAACTGCCATCGTTGGCAAACCCATAAAAAAATCAAAAACTAATTACAAACAAAAACATCCTGTAAAAAGATGAGGGGTCGTCGCCATTATCAACTCAACCATCATGAACAGAAGATTCCATCCAGGCCCATTATAGCGGCGAGGAAAATGCTTCTTGCAAATAGAAAAGAAAAAAAAAGCTTTGAAATATTCGGTTCCATCGAGAAAAAAAAATCGAGTAAAACAGAAAAGCTAGAAAACCAGGTAGATCTTTCAACCGTTCTTGCAGATGATCGATCGTGTTGAACGCATCAGAGCGCTCGAGTAAAAGCAAAGCCGTCTATTTGGAATTGGTCAAACAGTTGCTGACTCCGAAATCCCTATAGATTTACACATCAATTGTAATCATCAGTACGTAAATGTCGCCGCTCATACTAAGAGGGGAGATGAGATTGGAACTAACACACTCATATGTAAATTATGCAAATCACCAAGAAATAAAAAAAAACAACATGTAATTATCAAAGGTGAAGACACTCGAACGAAGCAGTGTATTCTTCATCGAATCACTAAAACACACATATTTAATTTCTTGTAAATATCCGTATAAAAAAGCGAATCTAGGCTGATTGAATTCCTTCACATTCCACGAGGATTTTTTTGGAAAAAAAAAAAAAAAAAAAAATTGTTTTTCGCCACCTGTCGTGAATTCATCGAGGAAACACACAGTGTTCCGTGCGGTGAATGCTCGGTTGACTTTAACGGATTTGATCTGGACTGGTACAATAACAGTACTTTTTGTAAATATCACATTTTCGTAATGTTTACCGGCAAGGTGAGACCCGTGAAGAACAGTTTTTGTTTGACGGCAAATGTCTGCGGTTGGGTGGAAAATACAGTTCCAAATTCCTTTAATAAACATCCTAAAAAAATGACAATAAAATTTTTCAAAACAATGGCGATGAGAAAGGAAATAACGACGGTGGCAAGCTCACGACGTTATTAACAAGGGTTAAAAAAAACCAACTTGGAATTACCAGTGTGTCGAGACAACGAATTGAATGTCTACACCATCCCGTAAATGTTGTTACGAAATGATTTCGAGCATAACAGAGTGTTGAGACTATCTGCGAAAGAGTATGTAAAGTGGATGTTGGACTTTGAATTGCGCGGATACTATGAAAATAACAATTACTGTGATTTCTTTGATTATGTACGAAACTTGTTGAAAACATCGCTGTAATTTGACAAAGATTTTTGTAAACTTGCACGAAAAATATTTTGTAGATGAACATCATATTAACATTGTTAAGAAAAAAAAAGAGATGTAAAAAGAAAAATCTATAAATATTGTATTAAAAAAATATACAAAAAAAGATTTTTGTTATTTATTCTTTTACCTCATATATTTTAGTAACATGTTATTACTCATAACAAAGAGTTTAATTGTGTTTGTAAGTATCTTTATATATATATATTTTAATTCTTTTATATATATATATATAAGAATTAAAACAAATACCAAAGATTCCCACTGTTATAAATTTTGTATCTCGAGCATTTCATTTTATATTTGAATACTTGTACAAGAATTATATTTTCATATGGAATCGTGTGCAAGGGGAGCTTTTCGAAAAGCTCTGCAAGACCAAAATTTTTCAGTTGATGAAAGATATGCTTTCCAATATCGAAGAGGGCAGAATAGAATAATGTATCGATATTTTTAACAATGAGCCCAAACTCGCTTCCCTATAGGAATTATGTAATGAATTTATTTCACAAATGTCTGATTAACTGTATGACCCTTTAACGAAATTGCTTGGGATTTTCAACGATCCCGATGTTCAGGGAATAATCAAAACACATTTCGCAATGATGTTAAAGGTATGTTTATGTTAATTGCAAAATAGAAAGATGAAGATGAATGGTAATGATGATGCTCAACTCGAATAGAGTATATAAATAACCTTTTTTTTCTATAAAAAAAAAAGAGAGAGAGAAATCTCCCGACATGGACAATCACTCGGTAAATTTATGCAAACTAATTTTCATGTATCAATCCCAGGGTAGTATCGACGACGTAACCCTGTACAAGTTTTACGACGAGTCCGGTTTGAAATTTTTATGGAAATTTTCATCAACTCTATTGTCCAACAAGCGATTAAAAAATCTATCCTAAACATTGCCTTGATCAAAACAAAATTAGAGAATTTTTATAAAAAAAACAAAAAATGGGTATTTCCAATACCTCCCGTTACTTTTTGGCAAAAAATGTAATGCAA
The DNA here is from genome assembly GCA_029891345.1 of Dryococelus australis. Taxonomy (NCBI): domain Eukaryota; kingdom Metazoa; phylum Arthropoda; class Insecta; order Phasmatodea; family Phasmatidae; genus Dryococelus; species Dryococelus australis. The sequence goes on from CM056997.1 coordinate 69,809,893, forward strand.
AAAAATATATTTTTTGCTTTGGCGAGTACGTATAAATTGTTGGCGTAGAAACAATTTGTCTCACACCATGGCACTCATCATTCCTGCATGGTTCAAACATCAATTTGTCCATGGTAGTGAAGAAGCAGCTGGGTACGACTTGAAGGCGACTCACGCCATTGAAATTCAACCAGGCCAAGTGGCCAATGTCGATGTCGGCCTGCCATGTAAAATACACAAAGGTTATTTCAGTTTTGGTACGAGTTGTTCGGAGTTGGCATTCAACCCTCGAATATACGTCTATAATACTGTTAAACATTCAGACTACGGAGGAGATATCTTTATGCAGCTGGAAAATCGAGAAAATTTGACATTCAAATCCGAGAAAGGATCTAGTATAGCTCAACTACTCATAATGCCACACATGATAATATCGTTTGTACCGACAGATAAAAATGATGATGAATACACGGCGAGGCATCTCGGAATTTTGATCTTCTTCATCACCACCACTGCCATCATCACTATCACCTACACCGATGCAAACCATCAAAGTGAATCCTGCAACCCATCGAGAAGAACTCATTTGGATTCAATTTTCCTTTCCCGAGCGACATCACTTGTCGCCGGCCGAAATGCAAGCGCATTTGTTGAAATCAAAATCAGAATGAATAAAAGTACACATATTTTACAAAATAAAATAAAATAAAGATTAAAGAAACTATAGTTGCTTTCTTTTTCATTCACTCCATTCTCTCTCATTCCCTCTGTATAAGAAAATTTCATTTCTTTTAGACATGGATAATAAACAGTGGTTTCGAGGAAAAGATGCGGCAAAATTTTTGAAATATAAGGATACTTGCGATGCTGTTCGAAGAGACGTTCCTGTACATAACCGGGCAATGTACAAACAACTTGTAGAATCATATAATTTACAATCATCGAGCTTATAATGGAAATCCGAGTACCATTTCCATTACAAAAATAGGTCTATATAATTTGATTATGAAATCGCGATTGTTGACTTGAAAAGATTTTAAAGATTGGGCAGTGCACCGGACTATACTGACCGTTGATAAAACTGGCTACAACGTGTCGGCAGAGGAATCGGAAAATGATCGCAAACAATTGGTGGGTGAAATCAGACAATTGACAAAAGAACTTCAGTTTGAGAAAGTAGAATGTTTGCAATTGGAGAAAAAAATTGATAATATATTCGTAAGCTTTTTGCAAAATTATGTAAAGAAAAGATAAATCGATATTTATACTTTTTTATTTGCTTTCTTACTATTCATTGTTCAAATTTCCATTCACATATCATTGGTGTACAGGTGATTCAATTTCTCGCAAAAATACCTAGAATCTGGTATGAATTTCATACACGGGTTGACAGGTTTCGAAAAACTACCGACCGTCGTTTTGAAGGAGAATATGAGTGCAGATGACTGCAAAAATGGCGACGAGTTGTTTCTACAAATTAAATGCAGATTCTGCCATTACCTAGGTGAGAAAAAAAGAGCCGGTATCTTGTACCTCGATTTGTACCAACAACAATCACATGTCGTATCGAGGTGTCTACTGTATGCCTTCGGAAGCAGCTGCGTGTAATCCCCATCTGGGTAAAATAATTTACGTAGATGACAAATACATTTGCCTTCCGCGCTATCCGCATATGTTTGGAGGGATCGGTTCCACCATAGTTGTCGGTTGTAATGGATCGATAGTGGATAGAGCGACGAATATAACGTACACAGATATGGTACCCAGCACGTTTTAGATGGATGTGGACGAAAAGTTGGATGATGGTGATTACCGGATCGTGTGCGCCGAGCAATCAGACACTTTGCGAAATCGATTGGTTCTGTTGAATAATGGATCGCGGTTCGATTACATGCCAAGTAAATGCACTTCGATTATATTCAATGCACCAGAAAATGTGATACCAGATTACTCCACCAGTAATTGTGACTGTGGCCCACAAATTTTAAACTTGAACTCCGACAGGGAGCCCAATATGTATTCAGTATAGCACTCTTGTGCATAAACCTAAATACCGATAATTCTTTGTACAAGCAATTAAAAATTCCTTGCTCTTTCGACACGATTAAGGACACTGCGAAAAATTCATATGAACATGCAATTTTACTCGCGACTAATCCTATAGTCCATTGGCTTTACAAAAATATTGATACAAAAGTAAAAAGAACAAAAAAAATATTGAAATGAATGCTCAAACAAAATAAAAATTACCAAAAATATTAAAATAAAATAAATAAAAATAGCAAAAAAAAAAATTCCTTTTTTTTTTTTTTTTTCGCTCGAGATAGTGGCTATAAAAGAGGAGTTTAATCATTGTTACTTTACCGGTCGCTCAGAGGAAACTCAGCACGATGGATACCCCTAGTAAAACTACTGAACGACAGCAGCAGTCCGAACCACAGCAGTGTCAATTCGACAATAGCACTAATACTTTTACTAATCTCTTGGAGGAAGATCGCAAATCAGTTAAGCAAAACATTCAGAATGTTGTGACAATGACGAAGAAGCTCAAGACATTGAATCAACTATTCAAGCACCAATATACCAACAACCAGAGGGGAACTCAGCTGCGTAATATCAATGGTCGAGAACAAAACATGTCTACCGTGCATTGTCGTGGATAATTCTGAAGTAAAATTTGTTTCAATGTTGGGTGAAATTGATGCAACTACTTCAAGTTTTAATGCAACGATCAAATAAAGCAGAATGTGAGTAATTATCGCTCCGAAAATGATAGAATTACCAACTTTATCCGACTGTTAGCGAAATACCTTCAGTTGTCTAACCCACTCGGTTCTAATTTTAACATCGTCAATTTGAACAATGTCGATGAGATCAAGATAAACTCTCAAGTTCAGTTTGTTGGACACTAACCATTGAGAAAATATGTCTTTTTCCATGTAGATCGCAATTTACTGAAAAAGATTGTTCGCAAAAATTACAGACAAGGTGATCCAATACACTCTTTCGATAGTGGAAGAAGAAAACTTGGAACATGTCGACCAGATAATTAAATTAAAACAAAGGCCTCTCTTCTGCTACTCCAGAACAATAATGGCAAGTTTTTGAATCATAAAATCATAGCTCTTGCCAGTTTAGAAACGCTATGCAAATGGAAGGATGAAATCCTAACAGTTTTTGCCATTTATCGTTATGTATACTGCAGTAATGTGCAGTATTTAAGATCTGAGCTCGCTGCATTGTGTATAAATTTTATAGATATGGAAAAACAATGTGAAAAAAATTATTTTTTTGTAACTTATTTATATGTGTATTTTTTTGTAATTTGTATGCAAATAAAATTCTTTAAATAATATATAGACCTATCTGTGTGTTTCTTTTTTAGATACACTATCTACAAAGGTGATTGTTAACCAAATTAAGACATTTTTCTTCCTTGAGCACATTTTTTAAACAAACATTTAAGAGTGCCATACACAAACCTAGAATTGTGCCCCAAATAACCAAACACACACTTTGAAAAATTGCTTCATTTTTTATGCGATCAAAATAGAGAGACTTTTATTCGTAGCTTCACTATTTGCCTCTTCAATTTTTTCGTTCGTCTTTTTATGTTCTTCCATTTTCGACAACATATCAGGACCAAAACTTTCGATAAATGACGGGGAAAGATAATCTGCATCTGAATCTGTTTCTTTTATTGTCGGTGTAGTTGTTTTCCTAATAACATCTTCAAGTTAGTTCCTTCAGTTACAACATCTTCATTTATATCACCAACACTTGGTTTCACGCTAGAATTTGAAACATTTTAATGTTCAATAGAATTGTAAGAGCTTGTATACGCGCCTCTCCCCAATAAATCATCATTATAGTCACTTTCCTCATTTCCCTCTATCAGTGTATTAAAAAGTGTTGAATTTTTCTGATTTAAACTAGAAAAAACGTAAAGTTTCAGAATTATTGGATTTGTATAATAGAGGTGATGAAAAGGCACTGTTGGGTACCGCACATAGAAATAAAATACAAGGCAGTTTTTTACAATCATAATGTTTAATGTTCTTACATACACATATTCATTACTTAATTTCCATGGCGCAATGTTCGGCTTGGATTCCGCTGAAAATTTGCGTGTTTAATATAGTGGCCAAACCCGATGCGTTTGTCGTCTGAAACTGTTGATTGGTTATACTCGCATTTGCAATGGATTTAATTCCATTTTCGCTGATGACGTTCACCAGAGGATCCGGAATTTTTGAAGATATGTGAAATAAATCAGATTTTTTAAAGTAATTTCATAAGACATGTATGTTTTCAACAATCTGATAAAGGTGACGATGCAAAAGGTCTCTTTGTGTAAATCTTCTGGAAGGGGAATAATCGTGTTGTAATTTTGCACAAAGAGCAAAGCTAGGTGATTGTACAAGTACAAGAGTTTTGCATTGCTCATGTATATCAACTGAGCCTGTGGTCGTTTGGCCAAGACCGATTTCGGATCAGGCCACATGGATGGGATTTCAAACCATTTGTGTAGGAATAAGTACGATATCGACTCGAGAAAATTGCTTATGTAAAAATGAACATAGAAAAAATACTGGTCACTGAAAAAAGTGGTTACAACAGAGAACTGAAGTTATACATAACCAGCGCTATCTCGACTTCTTTACAATCGTCGTCTTTTCCAATTCATCGATGGATATCTCGTTGGCCTCATCTTTTTTCGCATCTCGAACATATTTTTGAGTAATGCATAATTGCAGTCATGGTGTACATAAATCACCATCGACACCGAACTCGAAGGACGTTTCGAATCCAACTCGTAGGCCATGATATATTGCAGATGGAGAAATTTGTCAAACACATTGTTGCATATACACAATCGGTACTTGAAAAACGTGTACGAAGCAGTTTCATTTACATACATTGTATTGCGAGTGAAAACCAAATAGCCGTTCGTCCAGTCAAACAGTTCAACTCCGTTAGTATTTTCAGAAATTATCATGTTTGAATGTTTAATGTTAAGCGCTCCCTGTTGCCTCGGCTCCAAGTAATTGGCAACGATGATGTTTAGAGACGAACTTGGGCCAATGTCAGACAGTAAGTAATACTGGTTGATCATCCGAACCCAGTTTTCATCCATGTTTGCAAACTTGTCGGCGATTTCGTCCAAACCTCGCGGGGTTTGTGGTGGATGCATCAAGAATCGAACGCATCCATCAATCGTAGCTTCGCATGATCTGATCATCCCCTCGTCGACCTGTTTCGCCTGTAAATAATGTCGTATATTCTCTTTCAAGTTTTTGCCATCGGCTGAAGTTGTTTTTTACAGATTCCTCCACCATATAGGCAAACAGGAAGGAGGGGAAGAGAGGGGAGGGTAAATGGTGTACTCTGATTGGTTGTTGAAAGTGGTAGAGAGAGGGGTGGGGGTGAAGGAATATCGATAGTAGAGCACTCTGGTAAATTTTCGCAGTACTAGATAAACTTATCCATAGGTCTCTATACAGGTAATTAGTATTCAAAAATTGTCTTACATATAAAAGAGAATAATAAACAAGATTTTTGCAATCCAATTCCAAAGGTTTGTTCCTCATGTAGCTATCAAGATTTCCACAATTACTGTCGAAAGTGAAAACAAAATCAATTTACATAAATGCGAATGCCGACAAGGAGTCCACTATCGCATTTGAAAAAAAAAAAAAAAAAGTTTTGCTAAAAGTCACCTGCATTATGTTTGTAAATTATCAAATAAATAAACAAATGTTAAAAAAGATTTTAGGTGTCCTTTCCCTATTTTTTTTTTTTTTCAATTATTCATCTTCTTGGTTCTCATGTTTGAGCTCTTCGTATTTGGTCATCAAACCAACAAGTTTCTCATCAAACACATTTTCCCTCGTGAGCCAAAATTTACTTGTGCCATACCAAGGAGACACAATATTAAATTGCCTGTTATGCATTGTATTTAAAGCTTGATCTAAAGATCCCAAGTACGATTGTTGTTAGAAGGGTGTGAATAATAAAATATTAATGGATTCCTCGAAGCCCGGTAATGTAATTACAATTACCGTAGTTTTTTCGCATTCTTTTTTCTCCAGTTTGTCACCGTTACCATTTACGAGCACATCTATGAAATTAATGCTTAAATCTGCAGCTACTTAGTTTAATTGAAATGAGTTTGTCTGTCTAATTTAGAAATTAGTCAAATTGTTTACCAAATTATTAAAGTGTTGGTAAAAATTTATCCAGAAGTGTCCTAAACTCTCCGTAAAATTACGGAGACATTAATTTTCAGAAACAAACTTTTTGTAAATTTCATGGAACCTCTTTGTTAATTTCCACGTTAGTCTTCTGTACCTTCTGTTTAAAATAAAAGGAGATAATGAAAATGTCTTCAAACTTTCGTTATGTGGGTGTTATACTGTGTATCAAAAGTGATATTAAAAAAGTTAAAATATTTTGTACTTAAGTGATGTTTGAACCATAGTCAAAAAATTAGCAGTTCACGATTCTAACCATTAACCTACAACTCTCACTTGAAAATAGTGGTTTAACTTTATATTTGTATTAAAAAGACAAAAGCAAAACATCAGTTTGTATTAAATTTAGTGTATTTTTAGTGTTGCAAATGTTACAGATGCCTGATGCTATTTTTTAATGTTTGAAAGAATAGGTCATAGTCGCAAGGATAACCTCAACTGCCACAGAAACAATAATTTTCTTGTTACAGTGGCAAAGAAAGCTTTATGAGGAATCGGCATTGTTCGTCCCTGTGACTCGAAGCCAACCACGTACAATGTAAATAAACAAACATGTGTGATACCAGTGAGGCTTCTGATTAGCTGAGTTCCGCTAATATATTTTTTTCCTGTCTCGCCAAAGGTTCACCAACATGACCAAATGTTACTCATATACACTTGCCTGGCACTCCCCTCTCACACATAAAACGTATGCGAATTCCAGGGGTTGGAGCTTACAACAATTGTCTCGTATACTTTGTGGACTGTGCGAGATGTCTTGTATACTAACTGCACTCGAATAATCTCGAGATTAGGCCCCTGCTCACATTGAGTCAAAGATTGAGTGGTGCCAACTCAAATAACTATACGATCAGTACAAACACTTGAATGTCTACCCAAGAGAGTACCAACCCATATGTTAAGTGGACTTGGTACTCACCAAGTACTTGGATCACGTGTATATTAGATTTGCATCCATTATTTTATATGGCGAATACGACATGGATTTGATAGTCACTCTAATGAAGTTTATGGCATCTTTAAATTTCCAAGGTAATCAGTTGCAGAATTCCCTGGTACTTTACAGTAAGACTGGTGCGGGAAAAAACATACTTTCTGATATTCTTTCGAAGCTACACAACATGGGTATCACGAACCATCTCGCATTGAATTCGGCCAAGATCCCACACAATGATCACAATCCCCTATCAGTTGCCTTGAGACGCAACATGTGTGTAGGCATCGACGAGATGGACTCGTTCAACACCAGCTGTTTCAAAGTGTTTTGTAACATGGGATGTATTCCCACAAGGTTCATGTACTCAAACAAGTCGATCGAATTACCAATAACTGCTAAACCAATAATCACCAGACAGAAAATGTTTTGGTTGTGGACATGGCTGTGATGGATCGATTACTTCCCATAATGAAAAGTTTCCAATATATTTAGTTCAATTACAATAACCTGCTAGTCGATTGCTTGCTCAGTAAGGTGGAACTTGGTAATCACAGCAAATCAACCCCTCTCTTGGGCGGCATATTGTTGACCCGATGTGTACCAGAATTTATGATTTACAATTTTTCTCATCAATTTGTTTTTTACAGAACAAACAGGCCAGTTTCCATGACCAAACCCTCGTACATAGGCACAAAATATAAAGAATACATGATGAATTCACACATCACTTTGGAATTCTTTTCGATGGTAAAAGTACACATGGCCAACGAAAAGTTGTGGGAAAGGCGAATAGAGTAATTTACACAAATGTGGTACAAAAATAATAAAAAATAGTTTCCCAAAACCAAATTAAATGATTTTTATCAAGAAGTTTGCAACAAACTAGACAAACATTTTGATAAATGCGATAGAACCTACAATATTCTATTGTCTCTTCTAAAATGCAATGCTTTAATAATAATAAAAAAAATAATAATTTGATTCCATAATATTCCAAATAACCTGTATATTCTTGCCACTCAGTGGCTAGTTATTGGGAGAACTCTGTTCGCACACACACACACACACATACACACATACATATTTATTTGTTGGCCTGTCCCCAAGGAATATAAATAATGTACATGATTTTTTTATCATTTTAATCAGGATTTCGTAATAAACTTTTTTTATATATTTCAAAACTCAAGGCAAAGACAGCCAAATATCGATTCCAGCTTAATGTACTAATATACCTAGATTGTTGATACCAACACCCTTTGTAGAGGTGGAATACCAATACCACCATTTGGTACAACTACCTTCATTGAACTAAAGGCAAGCATACAAAGCAATCTACTCAAGCTTAAAATACTGATGTGCCTAGACTTTTTTTGGACACAACAACCTTTGCAGTCAGATAACATGTCAAGTCTGGTACAAGTAACATCACAATGTCAAATGGTCGTACGAAGCAAGAGCTTCTTCAGCAGCATCAAGCTTAACATACTGATATACCTAGACTTATTTTTGACACAATGACCTTTGCAGAGTTGGATAATATGACAAGTCTGGTAGAAGTACCATCATAATGGCAAATGGGCATATGAAGCAAGATGTTATATAGCAAATATCTTTAAATATATACATATAATGATTGGTTTTTGTTATATATTTGTGGGCAATAAAAAAAAATGCAAATGTTTTCATTACTTGGAGCATGAGTTAATATAAAGGAATATTTATTAATATACTTGCCCCCTTTGTTACCCTGGGAGAAAGTGTGTTGTTTCCACATTCAGCTCTCATTGTTGACTGGTGTTAGTTTTTCAGATTCTGTCGCTATATAAGCTAAACCAAAAGGAGGGGTAGTAAGGGAAAATGAAATACTGTACTCTGATTGGTTGTTGATTGTATTTGAGAGGAGTAGAAGAAACTGAACCAATAATTTGTTTGGATTATGACATCACACAAAAGTATGTATTGTAACAACAGTTGATTACTTTTGAGAAAAATTACAAACATGTGTGTTGTAACAACAGTTGTTTACTTTCGAGAAAAACTGCAAGCATATGTGTTGTAATCACTGTTGTTTAATTCCAAGAAAAGTTATTGTTATTTAATTCCGAGAAAAGTGGTGAGTGAAGTTGGATTTCCACATTCCTAATCTGAACAACCAATCACATTGCAGCATTTCATTACCCCTCTCTTCCAATCCTTCCTATTTGGGCTATATGGTAGCGAAATCTGGGAAAAAAATATGACAGTCAATGACGAGATCTGAATGTGGAAACATCATGCTTACTCCCAGAGCAGAAGGAAGGGAGTAAGTATAGTAATAAACTTTATAAAATATTATTATTTTATAAGGTATATACCTTATTATATATAATAAGGTATATTTACTATTTTTATTATTATACTTGCCTTATTCCTTTTGCTCTGGCATGGAGAAAGGTTGATGTTTCTCTATCCAGCTCTCGCCATCAAATGAAGTCTTTTTTTTCCTGATTTATCTTCACAAAGGCAAACTTTGAAGAGGGGAAGGGAGAGGAAATGAAATGTTCCAACATGATTGGTTGTTCAAATTAGGAGTGGGGAGAATTCAAATTAATTTATCTCACAAGGATTGTAGGACAGTGTAATGTTTATACAAATCTGTTTAGTTCGGAGAAAACTTGAAAGTGTGTATCTGGTCCTTATACAAATAATTAGTATCCAAAATTTGTGTTGTAAATATTAAGTGAATAATAATGTAACTTTGGACGAGTTGTGTTACCCTTGTTTAGATCTGCAAGGATTTACCAGAATGTGTTGTGATCAACATTATTCCCCCTTATCACACTATCAACAACCAATCAAAGTGCACTATTTCATTTTCCCTCCCTTCCCCTCTTCAAAGCTTGCCTATATGTAAGAGAAATCTGGGAAAAAGACTTCAGTCGATGGCAAGAGCTGGACAGAGAAACATCAACCTTCTTACACTCCAGAGTAAAAATGAATAAGGCAGGTATAGTAATAAAATAGGAAATATACCTTATAAATTATGAATATTTTATTAAATATATATAATATATTATAAATATTATATATTATATAAATATTATGTAATATAATATATAATATATTATATTATTTACTATGTAATATTTTAAATATTATATAATAGAAAATATTATGTAATATATACATATATTTATTATTATTATACTCAATTGTTTCCTTCTGCTCTGGGAGGAAGAGTGATGTTTCCATGCTCAGCTCATGCTGTCGATTGATGTCCTTTTTCTAGATTTCACCACCATATTGCCCAAACAGGTAGGAAGGGAAGGACGGGGAAATTAAATACTGCAACATGATTGGGTGATGAAAGTAAGAGTGGGGGGAGAGTTATCGATGGTGAAGTATTCTGGTATAATTGTGGGAACTAAACAAACTTAACCAAGGGTACCTATATACCTTATTAATATTCAAACTTTGTCTTACAATATCAACCTTGAATATTAATAACTGTATAGGGCACAGTGGAATACTTTGTTTAGTTCCACAAGATTTAGCCAGAGTATTCCACAATCGAAAATTCTGCCCTCACCCCTTCACTATAACTTTATTCATCAACTAATCAGAGTAAACCACAATCTCACTGGTGTTAGTTTCTGTGCACTAAAAGACTGACCAAAAAAACATGTCCCATCACCTCTGTGTTGAAGACTGTCACCATCTTTGGCTGGAAATGTCTGGTGAAGTGCATGTCTCATTCATGTCTTATTTACACTGTCATATTCCTTGTATTGTGTGAGGGAATCCTTGTGATTTATGTTGCTGGCATATGGTTGCACAGTTGCCATTGGTGTTAGTTAGCGATGAGGGTGCCAGCACATTATGATGTTACTTCCACAACAGACATTTACAACTAAATTTTAAAATAGTGTATGTTGGACCTAGCAAACATGAAATATTCGAATTATTGAAGTATTTTGACAAATTAAAGTTATCCATGTATTTGCACCATAGTATGTCTGGATGTTTATAATCAATATTGACCATGTGGGACATTGCAAACGGGAAATATTTGTATTATTGAAGTACTTTTTTACATTAAAGTTATCAATGTATTTACACCATAATATGTGTGGACATTTATAATCAATATTGACCATGTGGGACTTTGCAAACGTGAAATATTTGTATTATTGAAGTATTTTTACACATTAAAGTTATCCAAAAATTCACACCACTGTATGTCTGGAAATTTATAATCAATATTGACCATGTACAACATTGCAAACATGAAATATTTGTATTATTGAAGTATTTTTACATATTAAAGTTATCCACATATTTGTACCACAGTATATTGGTACATTTATAGTCAATATTGACCATATAGGACCTTGCAAACATGAAATATTTGTATTATTGAAGTCTTTTTACACATTAAAGCAATACATGTATTTGAACCATAGTATGACTGGACATTTATAATCAATATTGACCATGTGCGACATTGCAAACATGTAATATTTGTATTATTTAAGTATTTTTACATATTAAAGTTATCCACATATTTGCACCACAGTATATCGGGACATTTATAACCAATATTGACCATATAGGACCTTGAAAACATGAAATATTTATATTATTGAAGTCTTTCTACACATTAAAGCAATACATGTATTTGCACCATAGTATGACTGGACATTTATAATCAATATTGACCATGTGGGACTTTTAAAACATGAAATATTTTTATTATTGAAGTGCAAACATACTGATGTCCAGACACATGGGTAATTTTAAAGTGAAAAAAGTACTATAAGAATACAAATATTTAATGTTTGCAAGGTCTCATGTGGACCTGATTAATTATAAATGTTCAAATTTACTGATGTCCTAACATGTGGGAAATTTTAAAGTGTATAAATATTTTAAGTCCCATGTGGATAACTTTAGTTAATGTTGTCCATGTGGGAGTTTAAATATTAAATTTAATTACTTTTATAAAATAAACTAAAAACAAGGCTTTACTACCAGCACTAGAGCCTGGTGCGATGATTTGCCATTTCAATATATAAGTTGACTTATTTTTAGAAGAAATAAAAATAACTTGAGATTTATTCAACATATATAATTTTTTTTTGTAAATGAACTATTAACAACATAATTGGTTGGAATAAACAAAATGCTTCTTAACAAATAAAATTCATGTAAATATATTTTATATTATTTAAAAAATGAAAGTTGTATTAATATTATTTTATAATTTATTCAAAACATCTTTGGTGCTATCTCTTGTGAATATATGATGCTACTTATATTCACATTGTAGCTAAAAACATTTTACTACTCATCAATTTTGCCAACATAAAAATAAGTGATTTCACTGAAGTTGTAATAAAAGTCCTCCCTACAGAACTTCTTTTAGTTTATTATTATAATTCTGTGAAAAAAATGAGCCTGGCCTAAATAACAAAGTTTGTAAAACCAGAAATATGATTAATCTTAGAACAACAAATTAAAGGTGAACAAATATGCTTACAAACTTTTTAAAATGACAAATAACCAAAACTCCACACATTTACCTGTCAAACAACACACATGCATATTAATTGTAGAAATTGCGATGTTAGGAATTAAAATCCGGAAATATATTGTATAATATAGATAAACACAGTGGTCACATAATTCGAACAAAAATTAATATTTAACTAATTTAAAATGTATTTACACTCAAGAAAGAAAACTTCACTCTGTCCTGAATATTAATAGTGGCCTAGCCGATCTTTTAAATTCCCAAGAGGTAACAGCAAGAAAAAAAGTCATACACAAATGGTGAACAGCAAGTATAGCAAACCTGCTCCATCCACAAGGGCTCTGTTGGGTTAATAATAAGTGATGTGTAACAACAGAAATAAAAATTCATAATCACAGCAAAGAAAATGTGGGAAAGGGATAAACCCCAGGAACATCAGTCAGAACAACACAGCAAATGAATCACACATACAAGGAAAAGCTCATAAAGACCCTGAAACCACAAATCAGATACAAAAAGTTACAAACAAGTGCCAAGCAATGGAACATGGTACATATAATCAGCAAGAGGAAAACAAAAACATAAGTGGCGTAAAAAACACAGCACAAGGCAAAATATTCGCCGCATGGGCAGCCAGGTACACACACAATTCACCACACAGGTGGCCACATCAGCCTAGCTGCACCACATGGGTGGTCACATGACACAACCTCTTTGCCACACAGGCCATAACCGCAGGGCATATGCACACCTAGTATACAGGAAGCACGGGCAGCACAGCAGTAGAAAATCCCTGATGCTGCAATGCAAGTGGGGCTCCAGCACATCGTACTTGGCGAGTGAAGTGATGGGTGGATTGCTGTATTGAGCAGCATGGCGATAAAACACAGCAGCAATATTGTGTATAACAGTCGAGGGAGGGAGGACACCAGAGAGACAATATAAGAGCTCAAGATCAGTGAAGACTGGAATGCCGTGAAGCACACAATGTTCACTATGATATGCAGAAAAGAGAGGACAGAAAGTGGACTCAGGAGAGTGAGCCCAAATTACAGCCCCATAATTAGAACAAATATATTTACACTTTAAAAAATAAACCTTTGCTCTGTCCTAAATATTAATCATGGTTTTACAGTGACATGTTAGAAAGTCTCTTCATTGTCTGGATAACAGGGGTATATATATATATATATATATATATATATATATATATATATATATATATATATATATATATATATATATATATATATATATATATATATATATATATATATATATATATATATATATATATATATATATATATATATATATATATAACTAAATCAAATGGTCTCTTGTATTTTTTAATTTCCAATAATTTGTAGATTAATTATCAAAAAAGATCGAATGAGTTTTGTAAATAACAATAAATACATTAAACAAATTTTTGTAATGATATCTACTCTGTTTATGAGTAAACAAATACAATTTCAATTGATTTAATACTCTGTACTTAAAAACGTAGTGCTATCTCTTGGCAAAAAATTAGTTGTAATAATGAAAACATATTTTTCTATTTTATACTATAAGAAGCATTTTCGAATAAGCAAACTTGTTTTAACTTGAATAGAATGAACTAATTTACTCTTCATAATATAATGTCTTATAAAAAATCTAATATTTTTTAAAGATATTTTAATAATCACACATCATCGGTGACAAATGACAATAATTAAACTAGGCATCTGTGAAGGAAATAATAATAATCATGCAAAATGTCACGTTGTGCCCACTGGCTAATATTATTTGGTTCTGTCAAAGACTTACATTTACCAATGAGTTGACAAATTTAACTTATTTCTGTCAATCACATGACATGCATTTTGTTCAGTTTTCAGCATCCACCAGGGGGTATTTATTCTAAGTTATTTGTTCATTTCTTCTCGACAAAATTATTTGTTATTACTGAAATTTTAGTTTACTAACAAAAGAAGCTATTCTAAGCACATTCTAGTGTTTATTTGACATCACTATATCTGCTAAGAAACTCGAAACGAAAACGAAGCAATTTTAGTCCTTCGTTGCTGAGCTTGACTTTGGCTAACAGCCAGCGGTGCTATAGCTCATGAAGGAGCTTACATGTCACGGGTCCCACACGCACGTGGGGAGGCTGATAATTTTAAAATTTCATATGAATGTTGGTTTCCAGTGTCATATGTGTTCTATTGTATTTGCAGAGTTTCATATGTATTAAAATGTTTTAAAGTGTACTAACTTTTAATTGTTTGGTTATAAAATTCAAAGTGCCTGTGGCTCCAAGATTAAGAACACTTAATATTCGGCATGAAAGATGCCATAAAGAGACACTAAGATAATATGCAAAATTCATAAGAAAACTATGGAAATGTAAACAATAATTAATTTAATTTGTGCCATTTTATTTTCAATGTAAAATAATTTACTCAGCTTGCAAAGCACGTCTGCTTATGTGAACTTTGTAGGCAGCCATGGTAGGTCCATGCAACACTTGTATCTGTACAGTCTGTCGAGGAGAGCTGGCGAGGTAAGACAAAGTCACATTTCCACTACAACTTGGGTTCACTGATTAGGTTTCCATAGTTATTTAGTTTACCGGTTAACCTTTGCTTGTGTATGTTTTGCCAGACACTTTCCCCAGCATTATACTTCAACTTTATTAATTTCTTGCGTCCTTGTGGCATTTTTTACTTAATCGAGAAGGAGGAGAAAGATTTCGGAGAGGTCACACGACCCGCACAACCTGAATAGGTGACTTCTTCTGCATTATTGCTATGCACAATTTTAAGAGCTTTATGTTTATGTATGTATTTGAGGGTAATTTTCGTGTTTGAATATTTTATGGCAACATCATGCATAACCACACCGGCCGATCTACACCAAGTTTTTGTATATGCCATTGTTGTGTTTTGAGAGCTTATTTTGTATCATTATATCTGCAATATTTATTTCAGGGTTCTATGTCAATTAATTGGGGGTTTAATGTATTTTTCACGTAAATTGATGCTTTTTTTATTTGACCACACAGTCATATTAATGTTTGATTTTACCACAATCAGGCATGCCACACACCTGTAAATGCTATAATTGTAAAGAGAATAATTTTATAAATAGGAATAATCTTTTGTCTGAATTTAGTTTGCAGTTTCCACACAGAAATATTGCAATTTCACCTGCACCACATGGTCTGCTACGAATTTCATCCATTGGCTTCCGTGCCATCTAAGCTTGTTTTCACACATGTGTGTGTTTATTGTGAATATTCATCTGGTGTCCCATCTTGTTTCATGTATCATTCAAGGGCTTATGCAATTGTGTAATTAGTGTACAGTCCAATTATTCCCATCCTAGCCGACTCTGTGTATAGTCTGTTACCACACTACACACTTGCTGGAGGGTGAGTCCCGACGAGTTTGCGTTAGTGATGCCGAGTAATTACATATGTTAATATGTATTAAGGGTTTCATTTGTAATTCACCATGTCCTGTCTTCAGAGAAAAACCGTCAGTCCACCCTAGCGGTTGTTGGCCCTCCTCCCTTCTGAAGGTTGTGCTCTCATGCACCTCGGTGAGATCATCTATCTAGGTGTTCGCTAGATTAATTACGGCCCAAGGAACACCCAAGCAGAATTGGCTTGTTATGACCGAGATAGTCATTTCATTGGCATGTTGATGTGTATGAATAATATCAATAAAAACAAGTCTACAGTGAACTTAAATCTATTATTCAGTAGTGACAGTGTCCTAGCCACATTTGTTTGACTCAGTATTTATTTCCAGTGATATTTAGTAAAAAGTTTAGTATTGCCTACATGTTTATAAGTACGCACAGGTGAGATGGACAACAGAATCCACAGCATCCCTGATAACCCTGAGTCTCAATAGTGTGGTGATTGGGAAGCACCATTGGCGCCAAAATTACCAGGAAGTATTTGTGTCATTGTTCGTTTAATGTATCACCCAACAGCGTCAAGCTTAATATAAAAACTTGGCTGGGATGTGATACCGATTTTTTTTGGAACTGTGTGCCTTCAGGTATTATACGAACATAAAAATAAATTCCAGAAAACTATTTTAAAAGTACCAATAAAACTTTTTGTTTTAATTTGTGAACTATCTAAGCAGCAATGAAAGCTGGCTAATGCGAGGAATTTATTAGATTATTACAGTTGTTTATAATGAAATAAAATATGATAAACACTAATTTATTTTTAAAAAATGCTTTCAGTAATGTAATTTATAAATAACATAATAGGCAGTGCTTAACTGTAAATAATTCTTGGTGGTTTACATTCAAAATCTTTCTCTTGAAAAAAATTGTGTGAAAATTCATATTCTGATATAAATACAGTCCACAAGAAACACGACAGTGTCTAGTTTGTTGTCCACCACTTATTTTATAACCTGTTTATTATAAATAACAGAGGAAAATGCTTGTTTGTTAATAGCTTGCAGAAGAAATCAGCAAAATGTTTATTGAAAAATCTTGAGGTATGTAACAACCAAAGTAATGTGTGCTCTCTCTTATTGGCTTGCATGCAAATTTATTTCAACTCAGTGCAAATCAAGTTAACACATATTTATGTGTAATACAGCGTATGTTCAACCAAGTTATAACATAGTATAATGTCGTCAGCAAATTTTATAGATATTGATGATGACAACCTTCCATACTTTAATTTAGGGTTTAATATACAAAAAATGCATCAAAAGTTACATTTATTCTTGTTACATTTACAATACAATACACTACAATTTACATTAACATTCCTTTTCACAATAATATATATAGTGTTTTTTACATTGTTATTCCTCCACTAAACATTATTTTGAGAATGTCTTTTCCTTCTGTTGAATTGGTACACATACATTTATTGTCTTGTGTTCGAGACTTTTCCACAGAATAGAGAATGTTCGTAATAAGATTGATATGATGCCCATGGTCAAAAAACGTTTCACTTAAGATGCAGAAAAAGTATGGCAAAGGAAATACACTAATATTGTCCATTGAAAATATCTTTTTACCCTTGCCATAGGAATTTACCAGATCCAAATATCGTCTTTGCTCTTTGTACAAATCAATTCTTCTTTGATGAACTGCTTCTGCTGCACCAAAATTGAAAGATCTCCAGTTTCCTTCACCATGGATGAATCTTCTGTTGTAGTTGATGTCGGCAAACAAAATGGCATTTTCTTCGCAAAGATGTTTGTTGCGCAAAACAATAAAATTGCTGCTGGTACCATCTTACTCACTTCACCACACACTTTGTTATGCCAGTTACTGAAACTGTCCACAGCTGGGAGTGTGTTACAAATAAAAATACACCACAAGCTGTGTCTCTTTAAAATTATTTTATCATGCTCTCCAACTTCGGGGCAACTTTAAACTCTTTTATTTGGTTTTCATCATGTTTGAACAGATTCAAAATGTGAAATTGATTGGAATAAGCAGCCAAAATATTTTTAATGATGTAAATGGATTCACAATCTTGCCATATCACCTCATCGGTTGAGTCTTCCGGTACAAACAAGTCTGTCGTTGTTTGCCAGATTTGATCCTCTGAATCGTAATTTGCATCCCCCGAATACGACTTTGACATTTTTTTCTCACCATACAAAGAAATACTATCAAAATTTAAAATAAAAATGTTGTTGTCATGTATGTATTGCATTGTGAATGATGATGGCAAATGTTTAATGTGATTGTAAATTACAATGTTATAAGCTAAAATGTTTCTTTTTTAATAAAATTATGCCAATTGTGGTGGATATAGTTGGTTAATACGCGAATGGCCCCTATGTCTACTTGCCAATTTCATACATGTATCGAACGAGGCGTAATAATCTTTCCATTCCAACACACAGGGTCTCTACATCCATCCAGTTGTAGTTCATGGCTTGAAAGTTTTTTTTACTTACAATAAGCTATATAGGTATCGATTGATAAAAAGTAAAAAAGAAATAACAAAAGAAGACATAGAGAGAGAGGGGGGATGGGAAAAGTAAAAGAAAGAAATTTCCTACGATGCCAGGTATAAAAGACTGTTTATTGTTGTTGTAAATCTATCACAATTCCCAAGTCACTCATACCTGCGAACTTCAAGAGTCAGCACAGTCTACTGAGTCTGGAAGTATGGATTCAAAATGGTATGCTAATAAAATCTATGTAAAAGAGTTTATTCACATATATGAAAACACAAAGATCTTTGGAACAGAAATAAACAGGTGTATAAATGAGCAAATGCAAGGTATAAGGGATTTAGTGAATTATTTGCATTTACCATCGAGTATGGAGAACATAATGTAGACAAATACACCATCAGTAGACGGATAAGGTCTTTACGGGATTTCTACACAAGGGAGTGGATGAAGATAAAATATGCAAAGAAGAATGGCTGTGTTCGTGAACCAACACTGTGGTACTTTAAACTGATGAAATTTATTCAATCTAAAGAACGGGGAGAGACACATTCAACTGCAATGGGGGTGGAAGATGTGGGGTGTGTGGTTGTGAACAAAACATCCATTAAACATTGAATGATGGATGACAACGCCATCTATTTTTGCATGTCTGTCAATGATGAAGTAGAGGACAAGGTAGTCAACACATCTGTCAACAGCAGGGTTGGTGACACTGCAGTCAATACATCAATCAACAGTGAGGTTAGAGTCACTGCAGTCAATACATCAATCAACTGTGAGGTTGGTGACACTGCAGTCGATACATCAATCAACAACATGGTAGGTGACATCACAATCGACTCATTTCTCAACAGCGAGTCTATGGACAATGTCGTCAATGCGTTCAACTGTGAGGTTGGGAACAATGCAGTCGACACAACCAACACACCCGTAAATTGTGCATTTGATTCATTTATTAATATTACAATCAATATGTCCATTAATGGTGAGGTTTTTGACATATCTGTTTTTGTTATGAAATTAAAAAAAAAACTCATACAAATGGAACCTTCACAGAGGAGTTACTCAAAATCAATTATCAACCATGTAGTAGATGTGGGTTTGTCTAAAGGGTGGTCAATTCGAGCCAGATGTAGTACTGCACTTTAAAAAATATCCTCATATGTATATTATCTTTATAGCATCAAATAATACAAATTTAAAAAAGAGGGTGTACCAAAAAGACTTATTATTTATATTTTTTTACAATTTATTTTCAGGTCATCTATGAATCACTTGTCGTAATTGACACATTCACTAAATTATTTTGCAAATCTCCCACTTACAATATACAAATTGCACTTTGTATTCTGTTAGATAAAATTCATAACTTGCAAACCGTTTTTTAAAACAATTCATTGACTATTTATGTGTATGTTTTTATGGAAGTCTAAGGCACAGCAGCACTCAAAATTTCACGTATGACTTTTACTTAATTGCATAGATATTTACCATAATGAATCTGATACATTTCGGGCCATGGCATGTTGTTAATTTTTTGTCTCGGTAATAATTTGGAAGACTTTCCCAAAGTCAAGTATCAATCTGCCTGACAATCTTCGGGATCGTATAAAAGCACAGTCGTCTTACGGCCAATATAGGAAGAACCGATTCCCTTAATGTACCTTTGACATGCAGATGAGTTTTCGAGCCTAACTAACTTTACATTTTCGTACAATTCCATCTGATCTACCAAGTAGAGGTAGTTGTAAATGGCGAACAATACATTTTCGAAATTGAGGAATTTTTCCAAGTTATAACAGTTGGTTACTTTGGTCATATTCGTAAAGAAGAAGGCAAGTACAGCGACATAGTTGTAGATTCGATTCACAAAATGTGATGCATTGCGCTCGTAATCTTTATGAACAATAGAACAAAGTTTCAACACACCTTGGTTTGGATTACTGCAAAATACACCGGGGTCAATCTGTTTTGTCAAACGTAGGTATTATTTCTTTACTAGTGAAATATATGCGAGTATCTCAGTGCCTTTGAGATAGATTCCATTAATTATGTTCATTTCCTTGTTTATGAGTTCGATAAACCTGTTACTGTCCAGTTTGAAAATATTTGTAAATTGATGCCCATTGGCATCTGCATCAAAGACTATTTCGCGATACTCTCAGGAAATTTTGTAAACAACTGCACGGAGTTTCGTCTTGTCGTATATAATCAGTTTTTTTTATTTGCTTCCAGATTAGAGTAGGTATCGTAGTCATCTTAGCGACTGAAATATGCCAACTGCATAAGCTCCTCTTCTACCAGGTTGTTTATTATTTCTTTGTGATCACGAATCGTGTGCAGTAGATAGAGCACGGGTGTAACTCTACATAAATGTATGAGAAGTTTGTATGCAAATAACATTGTGCCTACGGCTATGGGAATGCTGACAAACTTGAAAGATGGAGTGCCAATAAGCTCATAGGTCGAGTTGACCGAAATTTTAAGCGAAAGTTGCTTCGCATCCAACACCGACTATTCTAGTACTTCATGTTTTGAATCCTCTCTTCAGATAGTTTTTTTTTTTTTTTTTTTTTTCCAGACTTTAGAGATTTCATTTTCTTCTTTACAGTTTTGCTATGGTCAAGTAAAGAGACCATAAAAAGTTTATGGTGAATGGAGTTTTGGCACGTGAGAGTAAACGAATCAGAATGGGGTGTATCGTCAGCCAACAACTCTAGTCCCGTGATGGAAAGTATTATCTTCCCGATAGGCTGGCCGGAATACACCAGGTTCATGCATTCCGAATAATTTTGGTTTTCGTCTTCCATCATGTACAGAGTAATTACATCATTCCTCAGCATTTCATTGAACGTGTTGTAGGATATTAGAGCATTTACAAACACTAAATTCAATGCTTTTTCGCAGTAACAACCGATGGTCGATCGGGAAAGTCGTTTGTTGATGATGATGTTTGGGTAGAAACTATTGATATTGTATTGAATAACGTTCCAAAAAAGACAGTGGTTTGCAAACACCATGGCTATAGGATATTCTTTTTTCGTGTACTTGAACTTTGGTTTGGTGTAAATTGGTCCAACGTCCATCACAGACGTTCTTTCGGCGAGCGACAAATATTTAAGATCGGGCATGGCCAGTAAAACGGAATCATTGCTCCGGTATTCTGGTAACATACGAAAGGACAGCGACTGATACAGGAATGTATTGGCAATCCGGCGTGAAATGGCACTCATCGAACTGTCTTTGAGACAGTAATTAATGAGATTAGCCAATTCGTTTGTTAAAATTGCCAAGTTAAACTTGTTGTAAAGTCCGACCACGACCACGCAATTCCTCTCATTGTAAATAAAAGCCTGATCTATGTGGTAGAAAATGATAGAGCCTGCATTTGTTTCACCTGTAAGTTTACACCAAATGCTACCACCAATGCACTCGGTGTAGTGCACTTGCATGTTTGTGTATTGAGCGTTTACTGCACCAAACTTTTCTTCGTTGTAGGGCTCGATGTGAAAGATATTTCTCATACACTTGTGACGAAAGTCATCATCTGTGATTATGTCATCTAGAATATAATCAATTCGTATAAGCGCAAAGTTCAAATCGATTTTCCTAAACTTTTGACTGAGATAGTCTTTAGACAAGTTCCCCAATGAAAATTTCCCACTCACCAATTAATTTTTTTCAAGGTTGTCAACGTATCGAATATGATACCATCGCGGTGATAATGGATGAACGGAGCTGTGGCTAATTTTCCGAGGATTACAAATGCTTTTATTTTGCATTACATATTGAGAACCCACAAGTGAGTCAATAGGAATTTCAAATCGTATTCGATAATGTTGCGGCTTACGAAATAATGTGGGAAATTTTGGTATCCCGTCAGCATTTTCAGCCAGTATCCCTGACTATACCAAAAGAGAAAATTAGTAATGAGACCCTATTTTTGTGAGAAACCTTGGATTAAAATGCATTTCGTAGGCATTCATTCGTATTTCTTTCGCATTTTCACATCGACATTATCGGGCATGCTGCGACATTTTAAATACAAAATTATACTCACTTCGACATCTAGATACTCACAATAGAGCACAGACATGAGCAGTTTTTCTGGAGCGACACCCCCCCCCCCCCCAGGGGCAAGTCTTCCAAATTATCCACACTAGTCTCGATGTCGAAGCTCACGACAGGAATGTACTTGTACAGATTAGTATAGTCATAAGATGTGTCCAGGATCAGATGCTTAGACTCTGTGACTGAGTTACACCATTTGCAGGAAATATATTTTCCACCATGAGATTACCGACTACATGTTTCGGTCTGTGAAATTTTAGTATTGCAAGTTGATTCAGTTTGATGGATGAATTTTGCAATATCCCTTTTGAAGTTACAGTATCGATGTACAACTCCATTTGCAACATGAAATACACATCAGTCGACTGGATGGTAAAGTAGTATTTTTTTTCACAATTATTTTCCACAAAAAATTTGTAGACTGTGTTCAAATTACTCATGGCGAGAAATTCAATTTTTATCAAATGATATGAAGCGTACAATGTGCTTCTAGCATTTTGAGTCAAAATTTCCAGCAACGAGTTTGGATTAGTTTCCAGAGAGATTGTCGTGTCGATGATTGAATCGATATACAGTTCATATAACTCAATGAACAATTGGCACACTTCGTATTTCATATTTTTAGGAACTAGAAAGTATATCGAGAGGGGGTAAGTCAAGATTTCTTGATGCCTCTTCATCGTTTTGACATCGATGCCCACCACATTTGTTTGATTGTTGTAAATGAAAGACCTCAATATAGATATTTTATTTTGTATATTTAAAGAACGTGCAGGGCTAAAATTTTCTGTTATATAAGAACCTTTAGTCATGGCTAACAAACTAAGTTTTACAATGACCAGAGCATTGAGAATATTCAAAAATATCTACTACGACCCAGAATTGCAAACTTTGGACGAATTTAAACGGTTTTACACATATTTTGGCAACAGTCTCTTGGAATTCATTTACACTCACGGAAATGACGATGACAAAGACTATGACGAAAATTTCGAAGAGAAATTTGATACTGATATTAATAACAATACTAACATTCTGTTAAAGTTTTAAAATTTTCGTGCCAAGTTCCCAAACCCCACACTCGAAGACTATCTATACATCAAACATCTGTCATCCTCTCGCAATTTTGAAATTAACCCGAAAGATCAACTAGTCTTGCTACAACAATGGCTACTTTCACAATAATACTCTCGAAGGAACAGCAAATCTTTATATACCTAGTTGTAAACTAAAAAAATAAAAATAATGAACTGTGTTACTTTTGCACAAAAAAACGAAATTGACGACCGAAATTGGCTTTCGCTCATGTGCAAGTACAAAAATGCTATTCAGAGTCATCACACAACTGTTCCCTAATTTATGATTCCAATCAAATCGCGATGGAACACACATATCATTCGACGGGAATGACAAGAAACAAGGACGGAATGCCTCTATTCACGAAATTGAAATTACACAATGTGTTCGTATACTAATGTAATCACAACTCTATTCGAGGATCGGTCGAAGTCTGAATACCTCCTAATGCCCTATCTTTAAATGAATACTTGACATCACCATTGAGATTTGTCCATTTAGTTAATAGCCTACTCCAATCGGGAGACTACATATACAACCAGTTTAAAGAGTTCATTACTGCAAAAAATTTTTGCCGATGTATACTTTGCACCTACATGGGAAAACTACGATACTCTGTTTTTCAGACCAACATTTTCACTCTCGCTGCAGAAGAATATGCCGCTAGCTGGATAAGTGTATTCTTTCACTTGCTCGATATTTATGCAGGAAATATAAAAATTGATTTTACAACTTTTGTAAAAACAAAACCAGCTACATAGTGCGGCACAAGACAGTTTGTCAAACAACCAGCACATAATTTGGCATGTTCAATCAAAAATAATTGTGCACACACTTTACCAAATGCAAGTGACTTTCAATGTGTTCACGTTCCCATAAATTCAGATACAACAGGACAAATAATCACTTCTCCAAGTTCGCTAATAATGAATGCGATTTTCAATCGCATTTTACAAGATCAGAAAGAAAAGAATGGAGAAAAGGATATGGCCAAAATATACTAACATTCTTGTTATTTCGAACCTCATTCGATACAAGCTTTTTACAATGTGTTTGGCCGTTCAAATAAAATGCGCACTTTATTTTGCTCACCAAACATTTTCTTAAATGCAGTTTGGTTGAATGAGTTAAAACATATTATTCAACTTCAAAGAGACGGATGATTCCTGAAGGTAATGTAAAAAAAAAAAACCTATTTTCTTTTAAATTAATAAAATTTATTTTAAAAATAATATAATTATAAAAAAGATTACAAATATAAAAGAAAACCAAATACAAAAAAGATAAAAGATTATATATATAACATACTTAAAAAAACGTATAAAATAAAATAAATTAATATTTACCCGAGGTTTTCAAATTTACAGTGGGAATTTGGATCCCTTGGGTTAGGATATATGATTTTAGCATAGGATTTTAATTAAAAAAGTTATCTGTTCTTTTGAAAATTATGAAGTTGAAACACTTCTCCTTCCACATGGCTCTCCCCACCATACACCCCTTACACAGCTCGAATTTAGCTATGAGCTGTGGTTGGGGTTGTGGTTGGTACTAGGTGTGGAGGGGGGGGGAGGTGCGGAGGGAACTGCTTCTGCTGCTGGCTCTGGAGTTGGTACTGGATACATGCAAATTATTCATCCACCCATGCTATAACCCGTGTATCACATTTTATGCATTTTGGGATTTCAAATTGGAGTTGCTGTGTCAGGAACTCCTGCTGGGTATGGAACTCCTGCAGGGGTTGGATCTCCTGCTGGGGTTGGAACTCCTGCTGGGGTTGGCACTCCTGCTGGGGTTGAAACTCCTGCTGGGATTGGAACGCCTGCAGATGTTGGAACTCCTGCTGGGGTTGGAACTTCTGCTGGGTTGGAGAGGCTGTTGGAAGAACCAAAGTCTATACTTCAATGGCTACCGCCGGAGCCACTGCCGCTGTGGGTGTTGGCATTTCAATCCCCTCGCCTTCTTTCCCATCATTGACTGGTGGACATGCTGTAAACAAAAAGAAACACGTTACAATCTGTTTTGCCCTAAAATCGAACAAAAAACACTCTGATAAAATAATAATTTTAACCCTTAAGCCTTTCTTCCTTTTGCTTCTAAGGAAAGCAGACTTTTTACTTTTATACCAAATTTACACTACTGTGTAATATTACACTGACAATGTTTTTGCGATTTTTTACTATTTATTTTTCGTGAAGTTTTATGTTTGTGCCATTCATGCCGAAACTCTTTACGCTCCCTAACCAACACCTTCCCTATTTTATTTTGAACCTCTGGCATTTTTTTCCAATTCTTCCTTTTTTGTACTACGGTGTATCAAAAATCTATCATAAGTATTTATAAATTACCCGTCGAACTATGCCTTATTAGCTCCAAAAACCTTTTCCATTCCTGCAAATATAAAAAATTAGTGACAGCTATCTTTACAGCCCTATACTTGCTATCCCTAGCACACTGATGCTAGACGAAAGAGTGTGGTGTTTATATATGCAATGAGTAAATTTTTTATTTCGTATTTCGGGGTAGTGGGAGGGGAGAATTACACTATAAGTGAGTTTTTTTGTACTTCACGCACTCGTATATTCATGTTTTTTCTCATCGGTGTATCTGATATGCACTGACTCAAAGTCATGACTAGTGATCGTACATGGGCCGGTGAGGCGACTGGCATACATTACTCAACTTGGCCTCATTATTATGTGAGAATTATCTTGGGTAGAAATAATTTTTTTTACGATACAAAAAGGAGGTTCCCCTCACATTCCCCCCACCACACTACCTACTAACTTTTATTTTTTCTCCCAGTGTCCTGGGTAGGAACCAAGGTATGTTTTTCTTCTAGTGTCCTGGTAAGAGCAGAAGTATTTTAAGTGTTCCAGTCAACCATATTATATAAGCAGTGTACTTTGCGACAAACAACATCAACCATCAGCCGATGGCCAACCGACAGTGCATTCTGTGTAGTGGTTGCCAGTGTCCAAGATGCCAATCTTTGATGCTAATGATACAGCCGTCTACATCGAGGAGGCTATCAACATCGGTGACGAAGAGGCCATCGAGGGGGCGAACACCTTCAACATTGAAGAGGCAAACGCCTCGACTTTGAAGAATTTGGAATGTTCAACTTCGAAGACCTCGTCACCCTTGATGGCGAAGACGCCATTTTATTCAATGCCAAGGATGTCATGGCCTTCGATGTCGAAGAGGTCACCCCCTTCGATGCCGAAGAGGTCACCCCCTTTGACGCTGAAGAGGCTATCCCCTTCAATGCCGATGATATCATGCACTGTGACACAGAAGAGGTCATCTTTCACGACGAAGATCTCATCACTTTCGACGTCAAGGATGCCATCTCCTTCGATGCTACGGATGTCATCTCCTTCAACATCAAGGATACCATCTACTTCTCAGAGGAGGAGGATGAAGCCTGTCAATGAAGGAATCCATCTTCGGCACCTTCGGAACTGTCGGAACTTTCGGCACCTTCAGCACCACATCCCTCTACTGTGGCGCATGTAGTGGGAATGGCACTTCTCGCACCATTACAGGTACCTTTGCCCCCTCCAGGAATTTTATTATGTTTTAAGACTGTTTATTTCAATAATATGACTGTTAATACAGTAACAATTACTAATAAAAATCATTTTTTATCGTGTTTCATTTCTATATTCCATAATAAGATGTATTTTTTCTTTTACAGCTATTATTATTATAGTCGTGTTGTTGGTCTTAATTACTGAAAGTTTTTTAATCCATCCAAACATAAACATTTGGTAAAACCTCTTGAGATATCTAATCAGTCTCCACCACCACTGCCACCTCCATCACTTCAGTTGTCACCGACAACCGAATATAATTCTAGCCATAAAATATATATTTATTATGGTTTCAGAAATAACTTTGTAACCCATCACTCTGTCAATTTTTGTTTTGATTGTAATGCAAAGTCTGTTGACAAATTTAAATGGAAAGAGTTTTCGCGAAACTTGTACGTAAATCTTAATTTTACCAGTACGAAACACAACATGCTGTCTTTTGCATTTGATGATATTTCGGTAAAGCTATTGAATTGATACAAAATTGACTACGTTATATATTCTGCCCTTACAAACATCGTTGACGAGTCGAAATTGACTTTGAATTCTGCATTTATGAGAGTTCAAAATATTGACAAACAACTCGCGATGGGTGTGGCTCGAGACACTGTGATTCCTCTCTTCTAGAGTGCCGTGTTTTTTGTAATGGAAAAATGAAACAATATGGATCCTTTGATGGAAATTTTAAGAGTGAATAATGTGTTTACACATTTCGACTATAAGAAATACGATAGCTTGGTGCACCTACACTCGACTTTTGGCTACTTTAAAGATCCCGTCGACAAGAACGGCGTGTTATTTCAGTTTTGCGGCAGCGGCCGAGTCTTGCTGGAAACGGTAATTATAAAACCTTTGGCTCCCCCCTACGACGAAAGTGATAAGAGTGGCGAAGTGGAGAATGGTAACCTTATTTTATTCGATAATTATTCCGAGATTGGGATACAAGACAAAAAAACAAACAATGTAATTATTTCTAAGAAACAAAACCCTTTGAGAAAAATATTTAATTTATAACTAGGGTAAAAGACAAATAGATGTGAATAAAATAAAAATGGACAGTGTCGAAAAACTCGCAAAGATGGTAGGCCATGGTCGAAAGAATGATATTTCGTCAATTTTTTTTTTAAGAAATTGAATATTACAAACAGGTGATGAAAAGACTGGACAATAATAACGAGTCTATAGATTTCGCCTTAAACAACTTGTTCTCTCATGAATTTACGAAAAAATGTTTAATTAACGACGAGTTTACAGATTCGGTAATTGATACCTTTCTAAATCAAGTCCAGCGAAACAAAGAAACTTTACACGAACTCGACAAACTAAAAACAAAAGTGGAAAACAAATCATTTAAATGGGCATTCTTCAGAAATTGTACGAATTGACTCAAATGAATGCAAACATTAATCCCGAAGAATTTCACTCGAAATTACTGAACATTATTTACATATACAATATACACACTGGCATTTTGTCAGAAGTCGTACTCTATAAGATTTTTGCGATGGTTACCTACATATCTACGAAAATTCCCAAAATACCTACTTATACGCTGGCAGACATTATGCGGGTCGCCAACGGCTTGCACTGAATGGTTGAAACACTCCACTACCGTGGAAAAAGAAATGATGATTATATAAGATAATACCTAACAACAAAAACCACTATACGAAGACGAAAAATAATAAAGAAATTTGGTCCAAGGTATGGATAAAGCATTTTGAAATTGAAGGTAAAATTTTAACCACTTGTAATATAATACGAACTGAAATCAAACAATGTACATATGTGTTTTAGTTTCAAGCAAAACAAATTGCCGATTTTTTAGAATATGGCGATTTTATAAAAGCTATTTAAAAACATGTACCAAAAGATTATCAAATATCTTTGAATGATATAACAACAAATATATGTGCTTGTACTAAAAAATCATACATTGTACAAAAGGGGAATTCGTAGTTTCCCCTTTGATTTAAACAAAGTATGTTTTAATTGGCAGCCTCGTATATTATTCATTAATGAACCTGGATTGTATGCTTTATTGTTGCGCTTTAAAAAAAAAGAAGCTAAACATTTACGAAATGGGTTTATGAAGAGGTTTTGCCATCGTTCCGGCACACTGGTTGTTATAGCATTCAGCAGCACCAAAAACCTTCCTCAGAAACCACCGATGATTTTACACAAATGTTGTCAGATGTCAATCATAATGCCGATATGATAATTGTAAAAAATTACGAATTCACTCAGAATCTCATATTAGCAAATGAAAAGTTAATTCAAGCATATGATGGAGTAGTTGAAGTATGAAAAGAAATGACCACGATGGCTACTAGGTTTGCAGATATTGTTCAAGACATGACAGTGAATCCAAAATCAACCCCAACTTCGACATGCTCTGGTCGTGTGCCAGTACCAATCTGGCGATGATGAAAAATCCGATACAGATGAAAGCAAACGAAAAATAACATTGACATTTACACATCCTCAAAACCGATCTCTAAATCGTGCGGTTAAAAAACTATATAAAAACAATCTGAAAATTCAGGAAATTATGCACTCCAACTATGTACCAAACAGCATCAACATGGTCAATTGTCTAAAAAACCAATTGAGACGATGCAACATTGAATATGCACCCAAATACAATTTCATAAAATTATGAATTCTGATTACAAAGATTTAGTAATTGAAAAATTAAAAAAATCTGATGGAAAATGACAATAAACTATAATTATGTAAGATGTAAAAAAACATATATTGTATAAGAGAGGGGTTTGAATCACCTTCCAAATAGACCGAATTTTTTAAGGGGGACCGAAAGTCCCCCCTTTAAAAAATTCGGTTCAGATGGAAGGTGATTCGGTCCCCCTTCTTATATATTGACTTCATTTTATGGCATCACATATATGATACATTATGCAGTAAAGGGTTAAAATAAAATGCAGACTTATTTTTCACCCACCTTCCGCAATTGCAAAATAATATTTATTTTGCAACGATTCCTACTTATACACTTGCAGACATTATGCGAATCGTCAATGGCATTATACTGAATGATTGAAACAGACCAACTATACTCGTGTTTACAGATACCTATATGTATATTGATCATAACAAACAAAAAATGACATGTTTTTCGTACTAAAAAAATACATTGTTTATATCAAAAGGTGATTCAGTCCCGCCCCTTTTTTCACATGAACAATGTACAAGGGAGGAAATTTTAGTCCACCCCAAAAAAATTCGATATATTTGGAAGGTGATTCGGTACCTCTTTGATATAAACAATGTACACGCGGGACTGGAAGTCCCCCTAAAAAAAATTCGGTTTATTTGGAAGGTGATTCAGTCCCCCTTCTTATAAATCGACTCGGTTTTATGACATCATGCATATGATATATTATGTAGTAAAATAAAATTTAGACTTAATTTCCCTGCCTTCCGCGGTAACAAACAAAGAAATTTTTTTTGCCTCGATTCCTACTTACACGCTGGCAGGCATTATGCGAATCGTCTACGGCATTGCACTGAATGGTTAAAACAGACCAACTAAACTTGTGTTTACAGACCACTATATGAATATTAATCATTAAAAAAAAAAAAAAACAAATGCATGCATTACATTGTATATAACAAATGGGGAACCAAACCACCTTCCAAATAGAATTTCTTTTAAGGTGATTTATTCCAAGGGAGGGATTTCCAGTCACCTCAAAAAAAATTCAATTTATTTGGAAGGTGATTTATTTCGCTTATAAAAACCACTAAATAAAGAAATTTAAATTCAAAATAAAATGTATATCCCCCCACCCCTTTTTTCACACCATCAGTTACAAAAAACCTTTCTTCTTTTTTGCAACGATTCCTATATATTGAATGCAGATATTATGCTAATCGTCAGTAATATGGTAACAATGGCGTTTGCAATACTTTATTATGACGAAGCTCACAACTTGAACAGTATTTCAACCAAACATTTCAATCGAAACATTGTGATGTACGGTGCAAATCAGGAACATCGAGAATGGGCATTTGGAACTACCTTGTGGGGTTCCGAATTATTATCGATGTTGCATAAACTCATACTATACTAACGAGTCGGAAAATCATGTACAACACTGCAATGGATCTGAACACTTTAAATATTGTAAACGTCAGGCGATGACGCATCTTCAGCATTTTAGCGTTCCCTGCAACACCAAATGTGAAACATATTTAAAAACTGTCAAATGGGAAGAATTACATTATTTTAATATTGATTGGGAAATTATCGAAACCATGTACATCAACATTGACTGAAAGAAAGCATTACCATGTGGTTTTACATATATGGATTGCGCGAGTCCTCGGGATTCGGAAAATTGTGCTGTATTAATTGAAACCATGGAACGACACAAAAGAGAAGAGCACATTACATATTATGATCAACTTAGGCACATTACGATATATGTAAGGATCCAGTACATCCCACCAGATGTTTGTGGAGTGAACATGCTAATTGCCAATACGAATTAAAACAACAATGAAATTTATCAAGTAATTAACATGAGTTGGTGAAAATTATAAAATATCACCAATTAAATAAAAAAGTGTATATTTTTTTTACCGAAATAAATTGATACTTTGTTATGTGTGTTTTTATCATTAATCGAATTCTCATTCAGTTTGTTTAGTTTTGGCAACTATTTACCTAAGTGCTCCACGATCGACATGACATCACCCCCACCCCTATTTATTCAGCATCCAATCAGAGTACACCATTTTATTCCCAATTTTCTTTTCAACTGGTGAATATTGGTATCGAAATTCGAACCCAAATTGCCGCAAAAATATCCAAAGGTTTGTCACTCGTTAAAAAAAATTGAAACTCCTTATCATATACATTTTTTTTTAAGTTGGCCTGTTATGGTACCAAGCACCTTGCTGTTAGATTTTAAATTCTTTCGAAATTGTTTCCATAAACTGTTCGTTTCCCTTTAATTGTTCAATGATTACCTCCACTAGAGTCGTGCTCGCGAATTATCGTAATAAAGTCTTGCCTAAACGAATAACTAGGTAAATAAACTTTGAGAATATGTTCAAACTGATCTCATTAGATATATGCACTCTGATATCTTTTTTTTTGCGCTCATCGTTTGAAGACCAAAGGCGAGGAAATAACCATAGATAATTGCCAGTTTCTAGCACCGCTCGTTTTTTCCCACAGAAAATGAACGGGAACATTCGTTGATTGAAATAGTCAAATGGTAGTTTTTAGCTGACGGCTTCGATTAGGAGCGCTAAAAAATTTCTGTTTCTATCAAACAGATTTTTGCACAAGCAGTGTGCTTGGTATGCTGTAATTGAATCTTTCGTCCGATGTCCGAATAGTTTCCGGTAAACGCCATTGCAGCGTCGGTAAAAGAATTTGTGTACATTTAGCGTGGATGCTTCGCTGTCGTCGTGTCTGAGCAGAGGTTAAATGTAATGCTCAAAGACGGCGTCGGGTTTTAAGACGTTATTCAAAAACTTGAACAACAAATTGCTTAAGACATCATCCAATCGCGGTGTATTTTGTGCTTCGGGACTCGTGGGTAAATCGTTTTGCTTTTGCACCTCTACGCATGTATGTTCGGCAAGCATGAACACTAGGCAGAAACTCATCACTGATACAAACAATATATGCAATAGCGAGCTTACCTGATCAAATTCAATCACGTATAATCGGAAAATTAATTTCACCAGGGAAACCATATTTACTTGATTGGGTTTTTCCATGAGATTGAATACATCTCGAGTAAAGTCTTTGATAATTTTCGGTGATTTATTCATCAGGTAACTCGCA
The DNA here is from genome assembly GCA_029891345.1 of Dryococelus australis. Taxonomy (NCBI): domain Eukaryota; kingdom Metazoa; phylum Arthropoda; class Insecta; order Phasmatodea; family Phasmatidae; genus Dryococelus; species Dryococelus australis. The sequence continues at coordinate 69,843,088 of CM056997.1, forward strand.
AAATATTGGTTTTGTTTATTGATTAACGCTCGTATGTTTGCCAATCCATTTTGGAAGAATTTTAAACATATATTAAAAACAACTTTTCGCAGAATTGTTTAGATCTTGAACTGTGGATAAAATGGAATCGATTTTGAGTTTCGGGTTGAGTTTCAACAGAGCTTCGTAGTTGATTTTACCATCGAGTAGAAACAAGTTGATTTTGACAATTTTTATAAACTTTTTACATCATATGTGAAAATTATATTGATGTTTGAACATTTATATTCTCGAACATACAATTGTTAAAACATATTCGTCGCTCAATTTATCATATTTTTTACGTGCTGTGTTTGAATCGACTGGTTCCTTCAAAGTGTGAAATCAAAAATAATAATTCAAGGCAATGTCGATAGTAGGAGCCATTTGGGTTGTTGTGTCCAACGTGTGACATTGATGGAAGGAGAAGTAGAATGAACCCAGTGATCTAGGCAGTTACGAGTTTTCCTCAGTGTTACATGAGTCCACCGCAGAACCGCTTAGGTTATAGTTCCGTATTGAGTATCGTAATGGGAAAACCATACAAACATTCAGTGTGTAATATAAAGTATCTATTCCAATTGTTTACTTTACGGTCTAGTGCCGTTTTGTGTAAATGGCAAAGTTCCGCTTTGTGTATCCAAATTCGGCAACTATTGTTCCATATCGCGTGTCCAAGTAATTTTTTTCGTAAATTTTCTCTCGCGAATCGCAATATGGTGTGCATGGGATGTAAAATCACAATGCTGAATGCCAGGCAAGTTATTCATTCGTGGCCAGATATAAACGCGTTTCTCATCGAGCACGACATTCTCAAATCGACGATGCAGTGCGAAAAAACAGGGAAGGCGAAGCGAAATTGGTGGAAAACAAGGGCTTGTTTTACTGGTGCCGACGAAGAATGGAGGACGGTACTAAATGCAAATTTAAAGTGTCGGCGAGACAGGGCAGTTTCGTGGGTGATTCAAACTTGTCTCCGAGCAAAATAGTGGAGCTGTGTTTATTCTGGTGCCTGATCAAATACCCTCGACAGCAGACTTTAGTGAACGAACTTTTGTGCTCGGGAAAGACAGTCGTCGCCTGGTCGCATTTCTGCCGCCAAGTGTGCATAGACTGAGTCTTGATGTACAGGAAACACATCGGTGGACCGGGCAAAGTAATCGATATCGACAAATCGAAATTGGGCAAATGCAAGAACCGCAAAGGTCGTAAATATCACGGCCAGCGGGTTTTCGCGGGAGTGCAGCAGGACGATCCAACTAAATTCTTCCTGGTGCTAGTGGAAAAGAGGAATGCGGCGACCCTGATCAAAATCATTCGCGAGTGGATCGCTCCAGGCACGACGATAATTTAACACTGCTGGTGTAGTTACAGCAACTTGGACATTCACAGCTACCATCACATGCAGGTGAATCACAGGAGGGAATTCTTGTGTAGCGAAAAGAGCGGAATGGTAAACACTCGAAACATGCTAAAGACGAAGAGGGCCGAGACGTTGAGGGTACACACTCAAAACATCGAGCGAATTTGTTGTTCTGTGCGATACAGCATTCCCTGCTTTGGCCGACGGAAAAAATATTGGGTCGGCTACTTGACCGTGTATGACTGTAAAAAGAATCATCTGTACAGAGGACGACTGTCTGATTTGCTGATTCACGCCACCGACATGCACCATCGTAATCGGCGCAGAGGAGATGATGGCGAAGACTATCCTAATTTCGACAGGTATCTGTTTGTTATGGTTTTTTTTTATTTGCAGGCACAAATGAGATTGAGTTGCTGTTGCAGTTTTAAAAATTATAATTGAGTTGCTGTTGCCATCCAAGTATAAAATTAAAGTGTGATTGACTTAATGTTTGTTTCAGTTTAAAGTGTGATTGACGTGTTGTTAGTTTTGGTTAAACAAAAGTTTAATTGAGTTGCTGTTTAATTCAAGTTAAATGTATTGTTTTATTGCGCAGCTGTTTGATTCAAGTTTAAACTAATGTTTAATTGAGTAGCTGTTTGATTCAATTTAAAATTAAAGTTTAATTGAGTAGCTGTTTGATTCAAGTTTAAATTAATATTTAATTGCGTTTCTGTGTTATTCAAGTTTAAATTAATGTTTAATTGACTTGCTGTTTGATTCAAGTTAAATTTTATTTTTAATTGAGTTGCTGTTTGATTGATTTAAATTTAATGATTAATTGAGTTTCTTTTTGATTTAATTTACAGGTGCGAATGAGGCAGTGTAGCTCTTTGTTTCAGTTAGAAAACAATGTTTGACTGACATGTTTGTTTTGGTTTAAAACAAGTTTGAATGACATGCTGTTTGTTTAGTATTTTTTTTAAATGACTTGTTGTTTGTTTTAGTAAAAAAAATTATGTTTGATTGATGTGTTGTTTGTGTAAATATTCATTTGCAATCTGGAAAAAAGCCTAAAATAGTCGAGTAGGTCATGATGGGCCCACCCGGCGACGACGGATACGGATGTACTTGCATCTGTTGCATCCGCAAAACTTGGATCTGCCAGTTTCAATTACTGAGGTAAATTGATTTTTTTTTAAATTACATTCATTCGTGATCTCGAAAAGGCATAACGCGGTCGTGTCTGTCATGACCGGTTCAGTCGGCAACAGATGCAATTGCTTATGCTATTGCTTTTGTGGACCTTGAACCTGCCAGTTTCGAGTGTTGAGGTAATTTACAAAAAAGTGATTGCGTATATATAAAACATTAAAATATATATGGTCAAATTAAAAAAAAATTTTTTTAACTGTAAACTGTACCCTTTGGTGATGGGGTACATGTAAATAATTGTGTATTAAATTAATGAATTTACTAAAGAAATGTTAATAATTATTAAATATTCTCTTTAAAATAAATTAAAAAATTATGCATTGTGAATCACATCTATTTAAACAGGTATGAGAAAAAGACGATTTTTTTTTGGTTATGTGATAGGACACTTTTAGCTATAGTAACTTTCGGCACCTGAATATGCAACGGGAAACAAATGGGATCTTTTACACTATATTCCATTTTCGGTTTTGATGCACTATAGGAATTAATTGGGTGTAGGTCAAAATTTTCGCCCGACTTGGTTGGATATGCAATTCGAAACAAGTGGGGTATGGCACGAATTTCCCTCCTTCCTGCTTGGTTAAACAATGACGTTCTTTTAGGTCCTGCGTGTTTTGTCACCTGGATATGCAAAGGGAAACTTTTGGTTAAAACTATATTTTTCAAGGTGCGCTGGATACGCAGGGGGAAACTTTGTATTTTATTTGGGCTTTTTCTAGGTCGTGGTTGAATATGTAATTGGCAGTTTTTTGTCTCGACTTTTTTTACCGTTGGATACATAATACAATGGTCCTGTATAGGTTTAGATACACAATACGGAACATTGAACATAATTTAACTGACAATTTAAATTTTCTCTCCTTCATATTGACAGTGTAACTAGAGCCGCCGTAGGTCCTCAACCGTACGACCCCATTCAACATCGTTCACTCTACCGAACATGGTGCCGAGCACATAACCAGTTCCTGTTCTCCGCCTGCTCCCAGGTGGGACATGAACACATCACAGCACCTCTGGAGGCTCAATTCATTATGTGGTGCCCAATGTGGGGCTACAAAAAGATCATCATAGTGCAAGTCACATCCTACGAGCAAAGTAAGATGGTATTTTCAAGCAATACCAGTCAGCAATTTTAGATACAAAAGCAATCAAAATACAATTTCATTATTTCCAGAACTTTTCCGGGCAAATGTGCAGCATTTCCAAGTAACAACATTTTCAAAATTTTTAAAAATAAACAATAAAATTTTTCAGAGTTTTCCCATGAACAGCAACAAACTTAAAGGGCAACAGTCGATTAAATCAATCTTTAAAACTTTAATGAGCAATTTTCAAAATAATAAAATATTTTAGGAGTTTTTCACAGACTTTTTAAAAGGCAACAAAAATTTCACAGGCATTTGTCAAGAGCATTTCTGCAAAGCTTTTCAGAGCTGTTGTGCAGGAATCATAAGTCAAGAGCCTACAAATAATTTTCAAAAAACTTTTCGAGGTAATTTTGCCATTTTTGAAGCAAGCAGTATACTGAGAAAACACATGCGTCACTCGTGCAGCTGGAACAGTGTTCTCAGCATGAAGCAAGACGCGACGAGAAATGGTAAATATCCCTTTCCCCATTCGAAGTACGATGGAGGGACGGCCAAGAACTACGTGAAAAGGCTTGACCTTGAAGCCAGTGTGCAACAAGACATGGCAAATTCAGACAGCTGTGAGTCGTACGAGACCTTGGGCAAGAGCAGGTTACGTCCGCCGCCCCAAACAAATACAGCATCGGCTTTTAATTTGACATAGAGAAGTTAATATGTATACAGTGTCATAAATTCACATCAGTTGGCAACCTCACTAGCAAATTTTCGATATGCAATTGCAAACCAAAGTCAGAACAGGAAAAAGTTAAAAATTTCACAATTTTCAGTGAGTTCTGGCCCAGCAGTGCGAGTGCATGCAACATTTGGCACAAAAGAAAGCCATGCGATCGTTACTGTTAACTGTAACATCTGTGCAAAAGCAAGTCCGCGCGATAACCTGTCAACAGAGGGGCGAGGATTGTATAACACATTTACCAGTGTATACTGGTGTGACGAGTGCCATGTAGGGGAAGGAGCATTGCGATACAGTCATGTCCAAAGTATCGCTGAGAGAATCAACCAACCAGCGCCCATTTCACAGGCGCCTGGGTTTACGTTCGCAACCGACACACTGCTAAGCCATGCTACTTTTACATCTTACTGTACAGGCTGTGCAAACACATGTCCGCACGACAAACTGTCGACAACGGAGCGTGAGTTATTTAATACGTTCACAAATTGCTACTGGTGTGATGGGTGCTATTCAAGTCATATCGAAAGGCAGATTAGTAACCAAAGAAACACTGTAATATCCACACCATCGGCGCCAATTTCACAAGCGCATGTGTTTGTGCCTTCAACATTCATACAACAAAGCCAGTGCAATGATAAACCACAGAGTAATCTAAAACAGAAGCACACAGTTATGAACGAGCGGCAGCCTTGCGAGAAATTGCGCAGACAGGCGATTCCGAGGAAATCCGCAATACACCGAAGTAGGTATTACGCGACAAAAGACAAGGAGAAACAAGGGCAAACTTGTTGGAATACCTACGCTGCAACACACGAATCAACAACAGCTAGCCCATGTGCTCAGTTGGCGCATAGGCTGTGCATTAGCTAGTTGAAATTTGCGAGTACCCAATTACAACAAGGGTGTAAACAATGCTCAACTGGGCTCAAGGGGTCCGACGTGGCAGTGGCAGCATTAGGAGCATTATTTTCATCAGTATCGACCGTCATGCACTGTTGGGGGGGGGGGGAAATTCCCTTTGTCAAGCAGGTTCCGCAGCACGCCACCATCAACATCAGCAGAGTCAACACCCTGGAACATCGGCAGACAGTGAAGCACATAATTATCGCCAGCCTTCCATCTTAAAGTCCCGCAGCTAGCTGCATCTGCCGGCATCCTGTTGTACCTAGCAGCATGACAGTTCCTTGGGGGTCTGCGAGGACCAAACGGTCACCAGGGAAGGGGCATTTGACATGTGCCTGATGTCCGTGTATCCCTTGTGCCTGTTTGTTCCATCGCAGATGCATCATCCATACAGCAACACTCGAACGATCACCATTAGGTCGTGGACTCGATCAGTGCAGGTCGAAAAGAACGGCATTCACACTTTTCTTGCCAACCTGTAACTCGTGGCAGAGGTTCATAATAGTTTACATTCATCACAAGAGGTAACTCTCATGATGAATTGATATGTAGCCTAAATAAGTGTGTCCCGTGAACTCACGACCATTGGACGCAACAGCCATTGGAGGGAACATTGGGATAAGCGGTGCTGCTTATTCCCACAGCTTTCCAATGTACGTAATGTCGATGGGCCCGTGGACGAATCCGGAGTGCGACATGGCTCCAAGTGGTATCAGAAGACAGGGAATCACATTCCCTCAGGACATGTGAAGTGGCAAGTGGATCCCTAGCTGCATTAATTAATATGAGCATTTTCAGTCATTTTTAGCAGTGATTGTACCACAATTAACTAGGGAAACTGCCCGCTCCAGCCCTTAGTTATGAAATCCATGTGTCATCACATCCATACACATTCCTGTAATTATCACCATTATGACACACACCGATATTAATATGTTAATGAGTGAACATGTAATCCTCTATCGAGAATCAGCCACCTGAGGCATAATTTCATTTAATATCACCCTACAAGTGCGGTGACATACTCATGACATCACACTCTTAGCCATAGCTGGGGCTCCGACGTTCACTGGTATGTCATCAATGTGTTTTAGTTTAGTAATCGTAATTATGTACAATGTCAGTTTCATCAATCATGTTAACTATTAAGTTATATTTTTTCATGTTACCATTTTGGTGCCATGTTGTTAGTCAGACTTCAGAACTCTAGACAATTGGCAGGGCAGAAAGTAAGCTCCACCTTACTACCCTCGGCACTTCAATTTAAGCTGTAACATTTCATTGCAATAGTTAACGTTAATCCAGGAATATTTAATTACTTTATTTATCCGAGGGGAGGTCTCCCTGCATCATGAGGTAGCAAACCAGGACTTCATGTATGAGACACATTTTTACGTAATTATAACTTAAGGCCTATGCCTTATTTGAAATAGTAGTGACCACTGGCAGGTGCCGGGTCCATTTAACGAGGGTACACAGTTTCATGTGCAGCAACATTTTGTTGTACCTTTGTTGTAATAAAATGGTCATATCCTAATTAGACGTGTTTTATTGCATTGACTCTCCTGAGATAATCGGGTACTGTCCCCTAATAGCAGCATCAACTTTAAAGTGTATTTCAGTGTATGTTTTGCATTTATGGGGCCTCCCTCCCTCAAGCAGAGTAAATTCAGTGATAATATAGGTTTGCAAAGTGGCCGACAGCTTCACCCTAAAGGAAATATTTTTTATTGAACATAATTTAACTAACAAAATAAATTAGCTCTTCTTCACATTGACCGCGTATCCAGAGTCGCCACAGGCCATGGACCATACAACCCATTTAATATTGTTCGCTCTGCCGAACGTGGTGTCAGGCACATCACCAGTACCTGTTCTCCACCTGCTCCCAACCGGGACACGAACACATCACAGCACCTCTGGAGGTGCAACGCGTCAACCTAGTAGGCAGTGAGTTTAATACACTGAAGTTGTGGCATTTACAAGAAATGTTGTAAAGAGTAGTTACATGGGACTGCTCTCTAATGTTGATGTTATAATAAAATAAGAATTTATTAGAGACTTTATTAGCTTAGTGTGTTAAAAGAACATTCATACTTGTGTCCCACTTATAGGTTTAGAAGAATTATTTATTGTAATCTTTTGTGAGTGTAGAAATTTCTAATCGATACACCGGCACCAACTACTTTTGCAGTAGTAAAATAAATATTTCCAATTAGCCTATCTGGAATTGAGGCTCTAAGTTGATGTTCACACCAGAAAATAGGATTCTTACTAATGAGCCCTCTAATAACCTGGATTAAATATAATGCAAGGCAAAACAGAGTTCACAAGTATATTTTACTTATATGTAAATGTGAAATCATTTAAAATTACTTTCAGAATGAAGCATGATTACTCATCATCCATACAAACATAACACATCCAGTTTAAATATTTGAAGAATTTATTTACTTGATAGTTTCAAATGTTACATTATAAGAGAGAATCTCTATCACACTCAAGAAAAATAATACATAAGAACAATATATACACACATTCTTTTCAACACGCCCTGCTGCCAGTTCAAGTGACCTAGATAATATTGAGATCAATTTTTAAATACCACTTGGTTTATAGTATTTGCAGAACACAGTTACAAGGTAATATCAACCGATTTTTAAGACCTAACATTATAAATTCTTCTGTCCTTTTACTAACTCTAGATGCAATGAGTATTTTTAGTGAACTATTACAGAGCCTCTGGGAAATGAAAAGGAAAGTTTGTGCATAATTTAGAGCATATATTAATTTCTCGTATAAATACTGATATCAAACTATTGCCAAAAATACTGATTTAGTTTCTACAACTTGATTCGAAAATCTGTAGGAAATGTCACCACATGTTAATCAGTATTTTAAGACTGTGCTGCTTAAAAAAATATCTTATACGACAGTCTAAAGCAGGATGTGTGTTAATGACAGATACAAGTCGGAGATTTTTCTTAAGTTATGTAGAATGAAGACATGGCAGTCTACCATACAATGTGCAGGGCTAATGCAATTAATCTTTCAACTGAGTCATCCAAGGTTCGTGACCAAACCTGCCGAAACAGCACCCACAGAACCTCGGCACGCCTCTTACGACATCACTCGACATCACTCGGGCTCCGCCCCGACGTAGATCATGAGGATTCAACCCCTTGATTTCCAGACTTCCGAACAGACGATCTAACTTTTATGACGACTACTAACAGACCTTTTTGAAGTGTCACGGAAATCTCTTTCCTTAAAACAATGCAGCAGAAACACATTGTTTCAATAGAATTGAAATTGCAGCCTCAAGGCAAGGAATAAATAATTCCTATATGAAAGTCTGTCCTGCACAGTTACTCAATCGGCCAGAAAAACTCGTGATAAAATTATTATAGTCTGAATTAGGTATAGTGTAAACAGAGATTTCTAATCAAATGGTAAAATTAATGCAGCCTAGTAAATTTATGTAAAATATAAACAAACTGTGATTACAAAAATTGTAAACATTTCAAGAAAATTAACGATTTAAAATGTAAACAACACTTGGGAACAACGGTATGCTACTCTTTTACGATGTTGAACTCACCTGCTATATTTGTGTTTGTATTCCCACAATGACTCGGGTCAGCATCAAGTGCTGTTAGGAATTCACGAGCATTATATTGGGGTGGTATATAGAAGCCACAGATCAGACATTTTTTTAAAATTTACCAAAGGTACTAATTTCTACCCACTCAGAGTTGTAACCTACAGTGTGAACCGTTACTTGGTTTTGTTTAATCCCTGTACTTAGATAAATAGCAACACCTTCTTCTATACCACCATTTCTGCATGAAAAATAAGTACTACACCTAGGAATATTATAATACTCTGTTTCTTGATTTTTTAGCCAAGTCTCGAATATTACTATTACATAGGGGGTATATCTTTGACTAGTAACTTATTGTTATATGCCGTCAGGTGGTAGTTTACATAGACCTGTCGATTTTCTCCAGGAATATTTAGTTCACTGGTGTACGATGGTCCTTTATCCTTTCGCCTTTTCATCAGGTCGTGTTTCTTCTATTTTCTGACGAAACGAGCAACAATAGAAGAAGGCAAGGTATTCTTTGGTTGACGCAATCTGTAACACCCATTCATAACTAAATCTTCAGTGTTGTATCCGACCACTTCGCCTATTTTTTTAAAACAAGTGCTAGGTAGTTTTCGTTTTCTAATTTCGGTATACCTTTTATTTCCACGCCATGGTTCTTACTGTGCTGTCTAGACTCTTTCAGGGAATCGTACATGCAGCTTATATCATTAGTTCAGACATTGTTTTATGTTCCGTCTTTATCTTGCCAAATTCGCTCTCCAGTCTATTGAAGTTTTGATCTTAGATTCCAGTTCCTTTTTAAGAGCTTCTACACAGTCCTGCAGAGATTTTATCGTAGCACAAAGTTGTTCAATAGTCGCCGATTGAGCCGACTTGCATGTAGTACATTTGTATGGAGATTTACTGTTTTGCAGCACTCGGTAACTTTTTTTCCTATAAATTTACCTTTCAAAACACAACATTGTGGCCGTTTTCGACTAATTTTGCGCACACTCCACAATTATCATATGCTTTGGAAGCCATCTTAGCTGGCGAATTCGAACACAATTTTGGTTTGCTTTCAGACAAATATTAATACCATTACGCTCAAATTTTAAGTTTTCATCGCCCATTTGTAATACTCGACGTCTGATTATTTTGGTATATTTTGAAATGCTTGAAAATTACAGTGGTGGGTATTTTCAACTTTTATATTTCAGAGAAAACGTTCTAAAATTTATCGGTTGATGTTTTTGTGCATATCCACCAGATCCACCAGATATTCAGGCCGATGAAACTGATTGATAAACCGATTTAACCAGACTCACCAAACGATTAATTTTCGAACGTCCGGTGTATAAACACTGTAAACCATTGTTCAAAGCTTTATGCATCCTCCCTACGCCTTGTGCATACATACACAATTCAATTGTATACTACATAAAAATATCGATACCAAGTGTCAGCTAAACACACAGGTGCATTCTAATGATACTAGAAGCAAAGATAGTGGCCATATTAACTTTATAAATAAAAACAGCACCATGAAGCTGGTTCAGACCAATGGAAAAAGACTTAACAATAATCTGCCACAGTCTCTTAAATCATAAAGGATCATCCAATTTTTTGCCGCAAACTGACTTATTTCCTGCTTGATTATTGCTATTACGATGATGAAGAATTTTTTTTGTACACGAGTCGTCATACTGTTATTATTCTATTTCAAAATTTACACAATCTATAAACTTACAGTTGCGATAGTAGTGTGTTTAGTATGATAAGTCGTAATAAGTGTTGCCGTTTGTATTGTGTTTAATATATTAAGTATTGTGCAAACATTTTTTGTACAATATTATTGTGTATTTTATTGTATATATTTGTATTGTAAACTAACATGACTTGTTCCATATCTCAATTTTGAGAGATCAGGAATACAAATAAATGAAATGAAATGAAATGAGATTAGTAGGTACAATAGTGGTGAATTTTCGAATACACGGAATGAATGAACGAATAAATAAGTATTTCTCTATCAAAAATTTTTTTTTTGAGCTACTAAAATTAATTTTATTACAGTACATATAAGTTTCTTATTGATTATTTGACTTCATGAAAAAATAGGTACTAATTATTGTTAACTGACAAATTAAAATAAAAAACTTACATTGTAAGTCTTTCAGATCCATGAAATTTATCCTTTGTTTTCATCTATAGCAAGTCATTTATCTTCTTTTATCCAATCCATACCATTTGCCCGCTATTTGGTAAAGCTGAAGTCTGGGCTATGTTGGAATTTTGTAAACTGTTTTTTCAATGGCAGTGTTAAAACTCATTTTATTAGCATCTCATAGGAATTTTCTGTTGAGTTTGTTTTGTCGCTTTTAGGGAATGTTTTGCGTTCAGTTTGACGCCGTTTCTGCTATTTCCCTCCAAAGTATTGTGTAGTGTTCGTGTTTAACAAAATGCCATTGCTGCGTGGTAAACCTTTTGAGCCCGTGAAACCTACAAATGAATTTAGAGAAGATGAAGAATTATTTCCATGTGAAATGACGGATGAAGTATTTAGGACTTACGAGTGAGTATTTTTAATATTTACTCTCGTGCTGTGCCTATCGATCTTATGGTTTTGGAAGGAATGTAGAATGTTTGTTTCCCAACTGCGAAATTAGATTATTCGCACAGCATACGGAATAATTACTGCAATGGAATCTTGACAAGGCGTGGGCGTAAAGGCACGGCCACAGAATTGGATCCTGAAATATTACTGCTTCCACCGGACAGATTTTCATGACAAAATTAATTACTTGTGAAGATAGAGATCTGTGACAGTGGTACTAGAATTAAATTGAGAATTGGTACATGTCCCCACGTACAGTTCTGGACTGAATCAGTAGGACATATACGACACATTAAAATAAAAAAGTTTGAAAAAAAATTGTTGAGTGTCGGACGTTTCTGTTTGAAGAGTAAGCAGAAAACGTAAATTTTTTTATTTTAATAGCCCCAAGTGTGATACAAATCCTGGTTGTTACCGATAATGCAACTGTGTATATCAAACTGGAATATTTGAGTTTGTATGAGACTCAGTTTAACAATAGAGAATTTGTGTTTTACCTTCAGCTTACCAGAGTAGTAGTGTGCAATTCACAAGAAAACCCTTTTAACCATAACGTATGGTAGAAACATTATAATAAATTTAGCAAGAAAAGACATCACTAAACCATAAACATATCTATTAACTAGCAGACAAGGTCACTGCAAAAATATTCACAGCAAGATAGCAATTGGCAGAGTAGATCAACACAACTCTTTATAATTAATATAGTGATTATCATTGCAACAAGTACAGAAATGATACTTTAAATTAAGAAGGGTTTTCGTTTAAAAAAAAATCAAAACTTCTGAATTGACACTGGCACCTACTAACCAGGAATAAAACTACAATTCTTTAGTAAGTGTTGGGGGATTATTTAAGAACCCTATACCATGATGTTTACATTCTTATGGCGTCGATGTCATTCTTGTTTTATATTACCCCATTCCTTTCTTACGACAATCCAACGGGGCATCCGTGGGAATGTGGGGGTTTTCATGCGGACACACATTTTGGTATTGCGAACTACAATAGTGTTACCCTATACCACATACGGTAGGCCTATCATGTAGTACACTTGGGCCCATCCGTCCAAGTGTATGACGTGATACCACATTTGTATCATAGTTTATATGCATTACTATCTTGCTACCTAACCCAACGTTAAATTTTTGTAAACAACGAAACTCTTTTTTCGTTAATTCAGTCTCCCCTTGTTTATGACTGGTCATGTGTGGATGATTCACTGTCATGGGTGCATATTTGGAACAAATAGACTTTTGCTGCCTAAACTAACATATATTTGTAAACGACTAATCACAATTTTCGTAATTTCACCCACACCTTGTTTATCATGGCTCGTGTGGGCGAATCAATGTAATATATGCATATTTTGAACAAAAATAGTCAATTGATTACTAACTTGGTACTTAAATTAACATTTATCTGTAAACAAATCACATTTTTTGGTGTCCTTGAAAAGGTAAAAGATGATTTCCATACACATTCACATTTTCCAATTCGTTTAATACAATTTTAGCTGTATTATACGCTTCTCTTTATCAAATAGGCTACCACCTAAACATACTAGGGCCTACCTAAAATGCATTTCTACATGTCACTACAAACATCTAACATATCCAATAACTAATTACAAATGGTAAAGACTAGGTACCTGCTACAAAATCCTGACGTAACATCACCTAACTACAATACTCGTTATTACACCGGAAACATACATTTCTACTTATATATATTAACACTTACCTTTACCAAACATATCCATTTTCTGCCAACATTAAATGCCACTCTCATTTTCATTATTTAACGTGGAACGCATTGTTTGCCCAATGATATTTATATAATTTTCTTTCAAAAACACCATGGCACACTACATATTTCTATTTTAACTCCGTACTAAACATTATCGCACACTTATTTCAACACACACTTCAAACTGTATTAATTCCTATAAAACAGGCAATAAATCACTCCTACATCTGACACATCCGACCCGGCAAATACTATAACTTTCGTTAAAAGTAAACTCACCTGTTGCATTTTCTGTAGTGTTAATTTTATTCCGCATGTTTATACAGTTGTGCCACTCTCGAAAACTAAACTCCTGAGTTGTTGCATTTTATTACTTAATTTGTTTAATCTATTACCAATGTAATCAACTAGATGTTCAATGTCTTGACATCATTAACTTTGTCACACTTATACACAAATAAATGTTTGGTATCGTGATCTTGTATACACCCAATGTTGGCAACAAAAAATATATTTTAGTCTACTCTCATTACCTCATCATTAACATGCAGAATAGGTGACCAACTGTCTAACAATTTTCCATGTTAATGTCAAGCTAACTAGTTCAGCAGTAAAACATTCACTTCTTAGTTGGCCCATGATCTTTATCAAATAACATTCCATCAAAATCGGTAACCATTATGTTTGAGAAATTGGTAATTTTCTTTACAAAATATACTTGGAAAATGTTTAAAATTTCTTCTGAACAGTTCCACAACTTTTATATTAACGAGATATTCAATTTGGAAGTCCTAGCAGAATCAATTTTCACTCTCAATATCGAAAAATTCATGAGATGTTGGTCTCACCATTTTGCTGTAGACAGGCAGACTCCTTAAGTGATGCACTATAAAATCTAGTCTGATAGACTTAGGGCCTCTTATTTTCTAGCCTCTCTTTGCCCTGCACTAAAACTAACTCTCCCCTGGCTAAAATTATAGGCAATACTTTAGGATGGCGGACCTTCATAATTTAATTGAATTAAGACCTCAACTGAAAACTGTCCGATCAATGCAGTGGTTGCTAGAAGAGTCCTCCTCCGAAAATATACTGTCAATTAAATTATTGCAATAATTGTATGATATTGTGACGTTTCCGTCCTGATGTCACCATCAGAGACGTCTAGATCAAGGATAGTTCTCTTTGGCTTAAATCCAATGCAGTACCATTCACATTCCAGCAAAGAGATCACGTATCTGCAATTAACCTTCAAGCTTATTACTCTTTTCAGTTCAGTTTCTAACACTGTTAAACTCACATAAATGAACTTAATGATCACACAAATTGATAACCATAGGCCAAAATAGTTTTAGTGTTCATCTACTATACTGAAATGAAATAGTTACCAATATTCAATCAATCAGTTATCTAGGTACTAATTATACTTGCATTAGATTGATACCAATATAAATTAAAATGAGTCAAACAGCAATGTTACTTTATACAAATATGACACTATTGAAAGGTAAACAACGGAAAATGGTATGTACTAACAAACTTGAAAGTAAAAGGAAAATAAATTAAGCTGTAAACTTAAGGTTTCACAAATCAGAATAGTTTGGAGCAAAATCAGCAAATGTTAGAGAATGGGTAAATTGGAGCAAAATGAGCAAAAGTTAGAAAATAATTTGGGAACTAGATTGGGTGAATTGCAGTCGGACATTGTCTATAAATCATAATTTTACAGTAACACAAAATACTGTTATAGAGTTAATTAAGTGGATACGGAAACCCCCGTGCTTGCAGTGTTAAATTATGCCTCACATAAGGAACGTTTTTTAAAGATCTATGAAAGCTATATATTTCAAATTTGTACATGTCATACATATACATCTAAGATTGATACTGAAATACAGTTATTACGGAATAATAAATTTTAATTTTATGATTTTTTTCTATTTAGGTAAAAAAATTTAAGATACATAATTTTCATATTTTGAGGTTAGGTTATGTAATTTTTAATAATCTATTTTTCAAAAAAATATTATTTCAGTATATGTAGAACCACATTAAGATATCCTGTAAGTTTCATCCCCCTGCATTAAACCAAAGCTAAGGAAATGTACATTTAAATCTGAAAAAGTAAATTTTTAGAAAATGGCCATCAAAGTTGTCATTTAGTGCATGCCTGCTCCATAACTTGGATAATCAATGTCCTCTTCCATTTCACTGTCAAGCTTCCTTTTGGCACTTCTCCTAGCCTGTCTTATCTTTTGATGCAAAATTTTGACTCATTTTAGTTTGCCTAAGCTTTTCTAAGTAAATTTGTAGCATAGCATCAGCAGTGCGAGAGCCAATGCTCAACCTCAGTTCTTCCAATACTTTATATTTTGTAATGTTGTCCTGATTGAATGATGCTACTGCACCATAAACACCAAAATGAAGGGTCTTTATTTGCACAAAAACAGTTTTGGGCAACCTGCTCCATATGACGCTATTCACGCATTCATTTGGATTATGAGTGCGACCACGGAGACACTTTTTTAGGAGATTTAGGTTTGACAGATCTCAACAAATTGGTTTTCTCTCTTCCTTTATAGCAAATGGTAGATTGAGAGGATGCCCATAAGTTTCTCCTGTAATTTTCCCTCTGTTATATTTACACCATGATTCTTCTCCTTGTGGACACAATGCATGATGGGGTTTGTCATCAGTTTATGAAATGCGACAAAACAGCACCATACAGCTCTCCTCATTTTCTCCACACTGTTAGTATTCTGTATGATTGCAAGTCCATAATAATTCTGGATGATATCAATAGTTGAGTATGTCAGTCTGTTTTTACCATCTAGTGTCCTCCCATCACTCAACTTTTCCCCTTCCTTTCATGCTTGTTTTGAGTCGTCTGTCTTTAACCCGTTTGCTTCTGTACATGTCCAACACATTCTAGTTTTGTAATCTGTACACAATCACTAAAAGGTTTTATTTCTTCAATTGTCTTGAAAGCTTTTGAGTCACCATCGCCTAAATAACACTCATATCTTACATTATACAGTGACAAACGCTCAAAGATTTCTTTCACTCCAGCAACCTTCATACCACCACTAGACCCACTGTAGTTTGATGAACAACTCATTTTCATGTTTATTTCATAGCACACCCTTGCATTTACAGTGTTTTGGCATGGTAGCAATGTCAGTTTCCTTCCCAGTATCTACACTTGTGGCTGAAACTATACCATTTAGTGATGTATGTCCCTGTTTCTACCAGGAGCCATAAAATGCTGCAGTTAGGTTACGATCCATGTGGTTTTCTTCAACACCCTCCTTCATACTTTTCTTTGCATCATCCTCCACAGCTGAACGTACTACATTTACATAGCGATCAAATTTTGATGGACAGATAGGTTCATTACACCACACAGCATGTCACAAGCAGCTCTTCCCTTGCCAATTGCAGGAAGTCTAACCTAATGTTTATACTAGAAGAACTGGAAAATGTTGTTTTGTAGTTACGATATTTACAAGATATTTCTAACTCGGCAGCCAGGCCTATATGTTTGTTTAAGCAGGGTTCACACAATGCAAGATGCATTTCGCGCAAGATTTCATATGAAATATTTTGTACGAGAATGCCAACTAAATTGTGTGCAAAACGAGTTCACATGCAGATAAATAAGATGATTACTGTCTCGCATCAAAATTAGTTGATAGCCCTGGTGAGTACCAAACAGCCAAGGTATTATAATACAAAATATGAAGTTGCTTACTTCGAGGTATTTGTTTCAAAGCTATCCCTCCAAAATATAATTTGTTAAAAATTTTTTTCTCAGCGAACTGTCGTAAACTTCAATCCATGCTTTACAGTTATGTTCCAGCAATGTTTTATTTCCCTGTAGACCCTATTCCTCTTTGCATACTTCAGATTACAATTTTCTTTTACTCTATGGTTGTGTTTACAACAGGTCACATGACCAGCATACAAGTACCAATAGGATCGCAACTTGCATCGCCTTGCACGAGAAACATAGGACCTGCTCTGTCTTCTCATTTCGTGCAAAATGTGCCTTGCACACAAATTTGTGCAAGAAATTCTTGTGCAAGTTTGGCACTCATCTTGCATCATGTGATCCCCGCTTAACATTCAGACTGCCATCTTTAGCAGATTGCTTGCATGATACGTTGTTCTCAAGTATCTCTTGACAGTATAAAAATATCAATAACGTCAAACATTTCACTTCCTGTATTTAGGTTCTTGTAGTTTTTTTTGACTTCATCCAGTTTCTTTCTACAAGAGTTTTCAAGAACATGATGCACGGGAACTTTCTTCTTTTAGGTCACGTTGATCTATATTGGAAGCAGCACTTGATAACAATCCTCAAACTTATTTTTCACTTTCTTTTCCAAATTAACACGTTTTTTTGAGTACGTTATTAGAATAGAAAACCTTGGATTGTTGGGTCAGGAGAAAACGATAAAAAACCACAACAAATACTCAAAACCATACATGAACCACAAGGAAACAATTAAAAATAAGAAAAAATACATTAGTTGGAGTACAATCAAAATTGTTACACTGCTGAAAAAAGAAATATACAAAGATTTTGCTAGCACAATAAAAAATAATTAATTTTTTTGACAATTTTGGTGTTCTGTACTCCCTTAAACAAGTTGAAAGTCGAGCCCAAACGCAAAATACGCAAATAGAATTGGTTGCCCATCTGAGTGAAAATGTTTATAGGTTGGAAGTTAGAGTGGATGACAGAATAACTCACTCTGTTGAACAAACCGAATCACAAATTGTTCGGTCAGAAAGAGTTTGCAAAAGTACAAAGTTCCTTAGAGACTACAGCTAAGAACCTTCAACTAAACTTTTAAAACTCATAGCATCTGGGATGCTACCGAATGTTGTTTACTTTATTCCAACCTAATATTTACTTATTTTATATTTTGTGTTTATGTATTTTCACGTGTCTATATAGCTTGTTGATGTTTATTCTTTGTTAATGTTTACAAGGTTATTCAAAGTGTATTTTTTATTCATTTTAGTGTATTATAATCCTTTGATTACATTTTGAATCGTGCAGGATCATGTATAAAAGGCAGGTAAGATGTGAGGTTATGTAGTGTTTTGGAAGTGTTTGGTGAGAAATGTGTTAATAATAACTATTTTTATTACTATTGCTCCCTTGATGTTTAAAAGATAGTTAAATGTAACAGCAGAATTTTTGAATGTTAAGTATGGTAAAAGTTTGTATTGTATTTTAATAATGAACAGTTGTAAAAACGTGTCAATTTTGTGAATTGAAATACTATAAAAATTGTGTTTTTATATTCGGTGCTTGATCATCAGTAACTGGACTGTGTGGCGGTAATTTGTATGTCAAAGAGAAAGTATAAAGCAACTTTTATGTGTTACAACAGGCCACCATGTGGGAAAGCCATTTTTTTTTTCAATTAAAGAATAGAAATATATAAAATATTATATATTGTGGTGTGTTGTGAATAGAGGAAAGAGAAACATGAAACTCAGCCTAAATTGTGTAATATTCACTATTCTTTGATCATGCAATCCACAACTGCCAAACATAAGTATTTCGATTCCACGAGAAGATAGGCCTTTCATACAAATTGCTTTATACACATACTGCTGCGGGAGCATACAACCAGAATTATACTGGGCAAGACATTCCAAAGAGGATGAGTTAAAATTCTCTTATTTGATAGACATGCATGCAAATATATATTAATGAAATTTGCATGTAATATAATGCAGTTTCTTACACTTGATGTATTCATTGACCATTGGAAAGAAAATAAAAATAGTATTTATGTCTTAAGATTATCACAGTGGAGTGACATGTGACAGTTTCAATCAGACAATTTCAAACACTACAAAAGTATTACACATACACTAAAATTCAGACAACTATATTTTAACGAAGGAAAAACAAATAATTTTAAAATTACAACACATCATATGCAACAAAAATTAATTTGCTGTCAGCCATTCTGTTCAAGATTTGAATGTGTTATGTGAGAAATCATTTCTGAATTCATATTACTCTCATACATTTATGATTACAGATAGGCACAATCTTCAAACAGACAACTGACTATCTAAGGACTGATGTCAATTTACTTAATTTAAAATGTATCTCAGGCTAGCAATAAATTGTTCTCGAGATCCTAATTGTACACTTGGTAGGGAACCTCTGGAAAAATCGCTCTAAAAATGTAATCGTAACTTCTCGATTTGGAATCATTCAGACTTCATTAAATTGAATGCTTTAAAGTTTATATTTCTAATGAAATTCACACTAGAAAGTTTTTGTAGTTGATGAGAATTAAAATTGACATAGTTTGGCAAACAGCAATGCTACTACGAAGCTATCATGGACAGTGCTTACATGAAAGATTTATGCGATGACATAGCTCCACCATTCTCAGTCTTCAGGATACCATCATCTGGGTTACGAGTGGGAAATAACACGCGTCTCCTGGGAAGCTGGACATCATCGACTCTGTCATTTCTCAGGTGCAGTGATGTTGTGCACCAGCCAAACTCGGTGTCTAAACATAGCTTCTTTCACTTACATCCATTTGCTGCCATGCCATGATGATGAAGACCCTTTAAGCTTAAGAACCTTTTTGTCTTACATTCTAGCAATCCTAGTGTTGTTACGTTCTGATTGTAATTTCAAAAAGTACCTCGGACAAAGCATTAAAGAGAGAACTTTATGCTTAAACTGTTACTCTTACCACAGAGAAAATATAGTAAAAATTATATTGAATTTAAATTAACTGATTTACAACTGCTATGAAGGATCAAAAGTCTTTAGTAGGGTTTGCTCATACTGTCCTATATATCCGAGTTAGTCTATTTGTGAATGGAAAGAAATCTGACAATGTTAACAAAAAAATCGTAAACAACTATTTGTTAATATTTTTGTATCTGGAGAGTGTAAAAGTAATGAAATTTAAATAAGTAAACACTATGTTTCTGCAATCCAAGTATCATAACATAAACAGAAAATACTCTATCCTCAAAATAAACAAATAACAAGGATCTGTACTACTACAAAGGGTATAAACGACGTGCATGATATCATTATGTTTTACTTTTGGTGGTTAGAGTTGGCCAATCATATGATCTGAGTGTAGGTTGGATAAGCGCATGTATATGTCCCATTCTCAGGTAGAGGCTTTTTGAAGATCTGTCTGTGATTGGCTACATTATATTCAGCGCCAAATTTAGAGGGTTCGTTCTTGACTCTGTCAAAAACGGTCTCTCTGGGTGATGGCTTGAATGAAGGTGGACGTGCCAGGAGGGGTCGTCCAATGTCAGTTGTATTTTTGCAGCTTAAATAATGAAACTTCATGTAAAAGTGCTTTAGACATGTAACTAAGTGTAAAGTATTGGCCAGACAAGTATAAGAAGAGGTCTGAGTTCTGATTTAATGACATAACAAGAAGTTGAATCATAAGCCACCCCAAGTGACCGTTAAGTGCAGACTCGGGCAGGTATTCAGGTCTCATAAGTCACAGTTGTTTGTTAAATAAAATATTTGCAATTTTCTTTCTTCATTGAATAAATCGATTCCACACATTTTCTTCTTAAAGTGGAAGGACAGACTTTTCTTTCTTTTTTTACCTTAATTATTTATATGTGATTATCGTTTTAAAAGAAGTCTGAATTCAAAATGACAGTTACAATTGTTTAAAATCTAACAGTGTTACACCCATAAGTATACCTTGAGTTGAGACTTGTGAAATTTAACCTACCGCAGCTAACTGGAATAAATATATTCAGAACATTTTGAATAGTAATATACTTCAGTATTTATACAGTTAATGCCAGTAGTAGGCAGTACTGATGACAGGCCTAGTGTGAAAATAAACTTTTTTTTTCCAACCAAGAATTATAAGGATTTAAAATAATTAATTGAAATTAAAAGGAAAGTATAAAATTTCGAGTGTATTTCTTTGACAGCTTTTAACCATTCAAATTTTTAAGCTGATGCTCAGTTTGTGTTTTGTAATACAGGTTTTGACATGTGTGTGTGTGTGCATGCATGTGTGTGTATGCATATATGTATCTTTCACACTGTTCCTGCCACCCTGGGTATGAAAAGATGAGGGGAACTCGTACCACTGTCCATTTGTAAGTGCAGTTTCAAACAGCTGACAAGGAACCAAGTATACACTGTTCTCATATATTGAGTGACATGCAAATGTGTAATTTTAAGTGGCTAATTGCAAGTGAACTACCATTAAATCAGTATACAATATTTAATCTATACTCAAGGCGCCCAACAATTCTTAAGTCCATGGTAGGATCCATACACAGTTGATGCCAAGAGTTTTGTCACACATTATTGTTGCACATAAACGCTTGTGGAAACAGCTAATAACAGTTAGGGTGTGGTTCCAGCTGTATACTAGGTATGTTGTACAATCCTGTTGTTAATGTAATGTGACATATATGTAAGGACACTGCTGTCACAAGCTACACATGCTACACTTTTTTAATTCTATTGAAATACAAATGACTGACTTGTAAACTCGATTAACTACCATTGAAAATAAGCCCATACCTACAGTTTCAGTTGACCCTAGTTTTTCAAATGTCAATAACGGACAAATTTTATACGACATATTGATGTTTGTCTACAGCAAACTGAATATACATTTCAAAAGGCGAGGCAAAAATACTAACAACAGTAGGTATGGTTTATTGAACGAAAAACTTAGTTTAGTTAACAAACAGCTAAGTAAGGTTTGTATTCCTACAGCTACTGAGATGCTATCGCAAATTGCAAATAGTGCATCACACGAACCTACACCATCTGATATTGTGAATGGTAATTCTTAAGAATATGGGCTTTTCTGGAAAAAAAAAATTACAGAAAGTAGTATAATTCCACTCTACTAATTACATAGAACATGAATTAGTAGATACGTAAACCGGATCCTAGACCACTATACCATTAATCACCAAATTCCTCTAAAAATACAAGAAAAAACTAAATAACAGCTATTATCTGCTATTTTTAACGAAACTACAAGTAATAATTAAATAGTTTAAAAATCTCAAATTCACGGAGATCAATCAAAAATCAAGCAAATTAAACTCAAAACCAACTAATTTCATTGCTTTCAAGCAACTTTTTCATCAAATTAAGATTAAAACTATTTCCAGTTATTCTTTACTAAACTAAAAAGAATAATCAAAAAACTCAAAATTAGGAATTCAGTGAAAAATATTAAATTTAAGCAAATTAAAGTCAAAATCAACTAATTTTCATCGTTTTCAAGCAACTTTTTCATTTTTCTAGAAGTCTCAATTTCCAATTCTCGAAACAAGTAAATTTTACCTCTTTTAAAAATCTGCTCATTCAGGATTTGTCTCACCTTGAAAACCACAAATTCAAGCTAAATCAAGTAAAATAATCTAAAATAAGCAAATATTAAAAAGATAATTGACAGAATTTATAAAATTATTCAACAAAAGTAAAACACCAATAGTACTTTTTGTCTAAAAATTAATGATTACCATTAACTTTCTGATTACATAGTCCTTTCCATCACAACAATCCAAAGCATAAACATCTTTATAATTAGAAAATCTATCAGATCTTAAATCATTGTTATTGATTTTTAAAACAATTTTGAAATTAACAATGGCCAATGCTTTATCACTAGAAGTTGCTGTTTTTATAATTTCATATCCAATAGCCCAATCTTCTAAAAGTTCTATGATTTAATCAATTTATAATAAGTCTAAATAATTGTATTGAAGTATTGAAACATTTTGTTGATTCATCCATTTATTAAAATATATTAATGTATAAATCTTCAGTATTAGTTTCTTTCAAATAATAAGTTAGATTTCTTTTACTAAGTAAAACAACATTACAAATTGTACCAGCTTTAGCAGCAGTATTAAAATCAACACTAATTTATATATATATATATTTTTTTAAACTGTTGTTGTTTTTCTATATGAACAGTCAATAACATATTAAAGGCCTTCACCCCCAAAATGAATAATAATTGAAATCACCTTCTAAGTTTACAGTTGGTTTATAGTCAAGTTCATTATTTGTATATGTTCCATCGAGTTTTGTTTTTGAGTTTCTAAAATCATTATAAGCCAAATACATTTTCATGCAAATATTATTTTTAATATCTAGATTCCAATTTTCTTGTGGAAAGATTTCATTTCTTCCATCTTTAACAGAAATGTTTTTTACATCACAATGATCAAACATAGAAATATGTTTATACTGTAAATGGTAATTTTTTCTATTAATTTGAAAGCCAACAATTACAAAATCTGGAATATCAAATTGTAAGTTATTAAACTGATCTTTTATATCAAAATTAAATACAGTTGATCCAGTAGGAACATCTTTTTCTAAAAATTGCCAATTAAAACTAATAGGAATTTTAGGATCTTTATATATTTTTTCTTTAATTGCAATTGCTGTTTTTGGTTCGTATTCAACAATTGGCCACATAATTTCTCATTTTTTAATAAAGATTCTACCTAGATCAGGACAATGTCGCAAAACTTTACAGTGTGAATCCTTATCTTCATAGAGAAATAAACAATTATCAGATGAATTACGGAAAAAAAAAGTAATTTTATAACCACCTTTCCAATAAATTTCATTGTTATCATTAATAAAACAACAGATATCTCAGCGGACATATTATTTCATTGGTTTATGACTAAGAAATTGATTTTTTACATATCTATTATCAACATAGAGGCAAATTCTAAATAATGTTGTTTGCTTGGCGATCTTAATAAATTATTCATCATTGTTGAAGTTATACATGGATTATCAACAGCTTCAATGATTTTACCATGTTTTGAGCTTCCTACTCTAGAAAACTGAAAAGGAAAAAAATTAGCACAAACATCAACAGTATCTAATTTATCATATTTTGCCTCATCACCTTGTTTATCTCTTTTTAGTACACTTAATTGTTTATAAACATAAGCATAATATGGAAAAGAAAAACCATCCCCTATTGGAATATAAAATTCTATTCTTCTTCTATCGTTATGCCCAACTGTGGGGTGCAATTGAACTTATTTAGCAGATGTTTGCTTTCTTCTTTTCCCAAAATCTCTTCATCCTCTCACTGAGGTCCTTCCTACGTTCCTCTGTCCAGGTGTTCTGTCTTTTAATATTTGGTTTGTTGGCAAAGATGGCTGTTGACCAGAGTTCCAAATCTGCATCTGCCCTGTATGATGTCTCCTGTGATTCCAATTTCCTGGAGTTCTCTTTCGATTTCAAGCAGTCTATTGTTCTTCACTTTCATTGAGATGGTAAGGTTGAGAATTCTCTTGGTCAGTCTGTTTGTTAAATTGGATATATTCGTTAAAACTTTTTCAGCCAGACTATGTTTTATTACCATTACCAAAAAGTACATAGTATAAAGAACACATAATCGCACACAGAGTCCGTGGCTCTCTCTTTACATTACATTAAAACAAATGTTTGTTGCATCCACCACATTCTAATACCCCCTCTCAACAAATATTTTTTTTACAATGTTACAATCAATATTTTCTTTTACCTGTGTAACATTTAACAACTCTCTTTCATTTTACAATGTTACTATCAATGTTTTCTTGTATCTATGAAAATTTAGCAACTCTCTTTCAATATGTTATTACTGAGATTTTCAAACATTCTTTTCCCTAGTGGTTTTGGGAACATGTCTGCAACATTATTTCCACTCTGAACATATTCTAAACGTATTAAACCACTATTCACGTTATCAACTATGAAGTAATACCTTGTGTACATGTGTTTTAATCTTTTATTGTTTTCCTTGTTATAAGCCAATTTAATGGCTGACTGATTATCTTCAAACACAATCACTTGATGGTTGGTTACACCCAAATCACAAACAATGTTACTTAACCAACATGCTTCGGAAACTGTTATACTCAATGCTATATATTCAGCCTCAGTTGAAGACAGTGAAACACAAGACTACTGTTTTTTCTACATCAAGTGATTACACAATAAAATATCTTGAAAACATAACCTGAAGTGGACTTCCTGTCTTCAATTGACTTGCCCAGTCTGCAGCTACATACCTTTTTCATCATTGCTAGGAAGTTTTAAGTAAACTACTTCTGTAATGTCACCGTGTAAAAATGCTCCTACTACATCCATTTGATGAATTGGCCTATTTTTATTTGCAACAGCCATGAAGATTCTAAATGTAGCTAACTTTGCAACTGGAGAATACACCTGTTGACAAATTACACCCATTTTATTTAAAACCTGTAGCCAATAAACGTGCTTTGTGCAACTGTTTAAGCAACTGTTTAACTTCAGTTTCTTTTATTTTAAAAACCCATTTACTAGAAATAATATCAGCTCCTTTGGGACCTCGGTAACTTCTACCGAGGTATTATTCTCTTCCAATGTATCTAGCTCCTTCTTCATAGCTATCTCCCAGTTTGTTTTGTCATTACTCTTCATGGCATCTTCGTATGTCAATGGTTCACTATTATGTGATATGAAACTTGACTCGTACTCTTCTAACGATTTTGGCTTATTCTTCTGTCTTTTTGATCTTCCCTGAGGTATTTCCATTTTGTCTTGGTTTTCGGTTTCTGGATGCACTTGGTTCTCTCTGGTTTTATCGTCTTCCGTTTCATCTGTTTTTTCTTCTCTGACATTCTGTTCTGGATATCCCATATTCACATTTGTATTTCCAACTGGAAATCCTTCTTGCATCCCAGCATTAGATTTTTCTTTGATTTCATTTCCACTTTCCTTAATGAATATTGTTTCTCTTTTGATCAAGACATCATTTAAGTCAGAAAAATTAACATGATATCCCTTAGTGTTTTCACCATTACCCACTAAGTAATCTGTTTCTGACTTTGCTCCCATTTCTGCATTTTTTGGTCAGGAATATGAACCATTACTTTTGACCTGAAAATTTTCAACTTATTTATGTCAAATAGCTTTTAATTTGCCCACAATTCAAATAGTGTTTTATTTTCACTGCTACTTGGTCCTGTTTAAGACATAAACTGCGGTATTAACCGCTTCAGCCCACAGATTCTTATCTAAACTGCTGGACAATAACATTGTTCTAGCTGACTCGTTTATGGTATGTATTTCTCATTCAGCTCTACCGTTCTCTGTTCCGGTGTGTATGCTACACTTTTGTGGTGTATTATTCCCAAACTATCCGTTAGTGCCTGAAACTTTGTTGATAAATTCAGTCCCATTGTCTGATAAAAGAATTTGCACTTTATGACCCAAATTTTTAATAGCATAGTCCAGAAAAATCTGTACTTTGTTTACAGTCTCAGCCATGTTCTTTAAAAAATAAACTGTTTTAAAACTTGTGTAGTCCTTAATTATTAAGTAATAACGAGCACCTCCTAAGGAATCAATCTCCATTGGACCACACAAATCCATATGTAATACTTGACCTGGTCTGTCACCTCTTGCTTCACTTAAGGGAAATGGCATTTTGTACAACTTTCCTTTCACACAAAGAACACATGTTGACTGTTCACCACCTAGTGTACATTCTAGTCAACTTCTTTTTAGAATCGACTTTACTTGCTCTATATTCTGATGTCCCAACTTTTCATGCCACTCAATTAAATTTGTATTTATTTTACCCACACAAGCATGGGTATCTGTATACTTAAAGTTCATTATATATATTTTATCTCTGCAATAAACAGTAGCATATATCAGACTGCTTCCTTGTTTTAGGAACCTACATGACTCACTATTCATATGTATCTGGTAACCTTTATCTGTGGCAATGCTAACTGAGAAAAGATTTACTTTTGCATTTGGCACATACAAAACATTTTACAAAGTAATATCTCTAACCATTCATGCCCATTATGAGCTTTTAACTTTAGGTCACCAATACCAACAGTATGAATAACTTTTCCATCACCCAATATGATCTCTTTTGAGCATTTTAATTCTTTATAATTAATAAAGTTATGTTTATCATGTGATATGTGCTGTGATGCACCAACCACTATCCATTACCCATTCATCTCTGGCACATTCACTGTTTATTGCAGGCATTACATAGACCTGAAATGCATTACTAGTGATAGGTCTACTTGATTAATTTATAAACTAACATTCATTTAAATTATGACCTGCCTTTTTGCCCTGTTGACAGTATTTGACACCTTTATTAATCTTACTTTGGAATTTTTTGTTATTAGTATTTTCACTTTTCTTTATATTAGACTTACGTTCTCGTTTGTAATGTCCAACTTTACCACAAGTAAAGCACTTTCTTGCTGCCTTTATCATCTGGAATGCTGTGGAATTCGTTGATCCCTCATCTTCTACCCTTGCCATGAATCGCTGCTCTTCAACCAACAACTGAGATGTCAGCTCGTCCATCTTCCTCCACTCTGCTGGCATGGACTCCCAAGCTGATATTAAATGCTGATACTGCCCTGGAAGACGCGAGATGATTTTTGTGATCGCCATGCTCTCATTAACATCTGCACCAAGAGACTTTAGGTTGTCCAAGATTGCATCAACTCTCCCGAAGTACTCAGACGTTGCTTCGTTTTTCTCGTATTTTACTTCAAAAAATTTTTGTTGTGCTAAATGTACAGACAATTCACTTTTTTGTTCATAAACTGTATGAAATTTATTCCAGATATCAGACTGTTTTACACTATATAATTTGTTGAAGAACACGATCTTCAGTGCGTGTTACAATTTTTCTTTGAGCTTTGGAATCCATTTCTGCCCATTTTGAAAAGGGGGATATATACACATAATTTTAACAATTTAAGAGAAATGGACATAATGTGTGTGTGTGTGTGTGTGTGTGTGTGTAGACCACTGTTAGTAGTTTAAAGTTTATTTTTAAAATTCTGTCGATTTTCTATCTGTTGCAAATCAACACTTTTATGCTACAAAGTAACATACTATCTTGTGTGCTATGTTGTCATAACTTAATCATTACAGTCTGCTTCACCATCTTCTTCAATACTTTCTCCTCCCTGAATGTCATTTCTACAGCTCTGCAAACCATTGTATAGGCTGTTTACTGTAAAATGAACACTTTTGGAAGCCCTGTGTAAAATCTACTTGTATACACATTGTGTATTCTTCCGCTTTATGTAAAATTAATATTGCCGTGGGTCTCATCACTTTATTCATGTGTTGGTCAAGTGAAACTGTGAAACTATGAAGAAAGTAAATACTTTACAAATCTGCTTATTTTTACACTTAGATGCATTAAAAAAAACTGAAACTGAAACTTTTTATTCGACGTTAAGATGTACTACTTTCCATCCATCGTTACCAACTTTACTGGGTGAATGTCACTTAGTGCGCCCATAAAAATATTTGAATGCAGGGGCAGTGACTTTTTTCTAAGGTTAATAATTTATAAAGTGCTCACTTTATCGTGAACAGTCTTTAAAAAGAACACAAACATAAGAAGACTTCTTACATCTTTAAGCTTCTCTTCACTAAGTTTCCTTCCCTGAGGATACAAGATCGTCAAGACCATGATGCCTAGATTCACAGGTCTGTCTGCGAGTCTTTTGTTTAAATTTATAGAATAAAAACCCATCATACTGTTGTGAGTGTATGTACCTGTATTCCATTATGCCAGGTTTTTCCGTTGTGAATCTCATCTCTTTTATGTTTAACCACTCAACTTTATCACCTGTCGCAGTCTCCTTTTTGTTTACCATGTTTCCTTCAATACTTGTTGTGCTTTTAAAGTAGTCTTTTTTCATCTGTACAACCTCAAATTTATTTTTCTTCACTCTAGAATTTGATATTACCTCACACCATTGTGTTGGCTCATAAATCTTGGGGTGATATTTCAATTTCCTTTCTATCACCAAAGTCGCTGTCATTCAGCAGATAGGAGTGGCCAGGTTGTGCAAATTTGTGGCAGACTTCTTTAACATTCATTCCAGGAGACTGCACTATATGCATCCACATGGCAGCCATTTTTATATTCCTGTTTTGTCCCCCGCTCAAATCTGATCAACCCATAAAACAGCCTGCTACTTTCTAAAGATCTCAGTTTCATTTATCTGGTATATACCTAGGTATCAAATCTTTTAGAATACTTTAAAACCATCATAGTGTTTGGCAGAGATAAAACTACATAATTTTATTTCTCAATTTTGTGCCTTATACAGACTATGTTCTCAGAACATTAATTTTCAAACTTTTATGTTTTGCTCAATAGTCTTCCAGGCAATCGATGACAAAAATGCAACATTATTTATGTAAATCACATATTATGCTGTGTTTTCCCAGTATAACCACAAACAATTTATTGCATAAACTTTTATTTTAAATGTTTTGTTACATTAAAATTTATATTCCAAAGCTTAAAATAAAAAGGGATAAAATACGCCTAGATTTGATTTGATTTTGTTATACTGCACTTTATACGAACTTTCCTAATAATCTTATTCATCAGTCTTTATTAAGATTGACTAAAATAACATTCAGTGTTTTTAGTATTTCTTTCGGACAATACATCTTCTGAAAAGCTCAACTTTTACGCTTTTGCCAGAATGAACTATCTTCTTCCTGTAGTACATAATGAAGAGAAGAAATGAAAGTATTATTGTACTGCATTTTGTCAGTAAATGCTACATTGCAAATAGTGTAGTGCTGCTTGATGTGGCACATTTGGAAACTTCTATTTTCACATGATTCAGTGTGGTGAAAGGAAGTGGTGAACATAAATCCTGTTTACATAACCTAGCGTATTGACATACTTATAGTTACAATTTTTGATAATCACCTGTGGTTGATGTTTCTGACTCTACGCTTGGTGCATAACAGTTGGACGATCCATTACTAATATTGCTGACTTCACTGTCGCTACTATTACACCATAATGCATCATTATTATGTCTTGATGAATTTGAACTGTCTCCTCTAGATGCCATCTTGATGTAGTCTATAGTTCATTTTGGCAGAAAAAATACAGGTATACCAACCATGTGCTACAACAAAACTACTCAATTATAAACTCACCTTCGAGTGAATCATAGTTCTCTATGGCATAAGAAAGAGCATGAAATTCTCAACCTGTACTCGTATTCAACCAAATTTTTTCATTTTGTTTGATAGTTCACTATGGCAAGGCCTTCTAATTGGTTTGATGCCAATAGTTCTATATTTTGTATTGTTATATTCTTTTACTAAATCCCGTAATATAATTACAGTTCAAAGAAAATTTATTCCTCATTATGTTTTTCAAAGTTCGATTAAATCTTTCTAAAACACTTGCTTTTAATTCTCTAAATGATGAATAATGATTGATGTTATATTTTTGCAGAAGTTCTTCAAATATTTTACTATAAAATTCTGAACCATTATTACTTTGTAAATTATTTGATTTCCTTTTAATCGATACAGATTCTAAACCATTTACTACATTTTTATCTGTTTTATCTTTAATTGGTATAGCAAATGCATATTTTGAAAAAAAAAAAACATAGATAATTGTCATAATATATTTGTGTCCATTATTTATATCTGATATTCCTTTTAAATTACCAGTATCCATCTCTGCAAGATCAATCTGCCATAAATCATCAATACCGTACGAAATTACATTTCTTCTTGGAAAATTTTTCGTGCTGGTTTATATAATTAATTGCATCTTTTGCATTGGGCAATTTTTTTTAAATGTTGATTTATTAGAATTACATGTTGAACATTTGCTTTTCTGGACTAATCACCCCTTTTTAGTATTTTCAATTTTTATATTATTATTTTTAATAACTTTTTTACACTTCAAGCACCAAGTATTCTCCATTTGATAGAAAAAAAATTTAATCTTTATATTTGACGAATATTCTTATTGTGGTCATTAACCCATCATCATAACTATTTTATTTTTTCTGATTTTAAAAGCAACAGTGAATAAATCAGTAGTTAGTTGTAAATATTATAAAGAAATTTTTTTAATGGAGCGCTCTGTAAGGATAATGCAAAATCAAACCAAGATCAAAATCATTGCAAAAACAGTAATTTATGGTGATTGTTAGGGTTGCCACCTTTGATTTAGTTAAATTCCATGATGCTAAAGCATAAATGATTTTTCATTACTGAATTAATAAGCAGCACTTAAATTTTTACGAGCTAGCTGAGTCAATCATGGAATGCCTGCTAGTAGACAACACTCTTACACTTTAGACTCTGCAGTGTCGTAAAATAGACACCTAATTCACTCTCACAAGTTTAGGGTGACCAGGTGACTAGAGACAAAAAACAAGGACATCATATGGTGAAAAAGGAGAACACTGAGGCAAAAAGGACACGTAGAAATAATTTTTCGAGTATAACAAAATAAAAGTATAGATTTAATTTTAGTTATTATTAAATTTCATCAAACATTTGTATCTGACAAAACACGAAAGCATATTTCAGTTATTTGAAAGTAGTATTTATTAACTTAATGCCTGCAAATACGTCTCTGAAGATCTAATCCTTTTTAACATAAACGTGCATCAGTTCGGTAGAACTAGAATTAAACTACCCAAAACAAATTTAAAATGCCTAAAAACACATTGGGACATTGAATTGTATAATGCAAAATAGTTTGTATTGCAATTGCTACTTCAAAAGAAATATATAACTAAGTTTAAATAACAATGCAGACAAATGTTACAGCAACCAAATCTTTACTTTCAGCTTCATGGCGACTTCAATGAACATGCATTTATGTTTAGGCTTTATAATTAATTCTATAAAACTTAGAACTTACCAAAATTCACAAAACACACCACAGTCATCTATCTATTGCAGCAAATAGACACAAGCCTTTTTAGAATTGCCAACTCAGGTCTTTGAAATTCCCTTTTAAAAATCTGTAGATTTTATTAAACGTGCCACATCGCCTGTGTTGTCTACATATACCTGCTCAAACAAACAATAAAAATGATTGCTATTTTTCTTTTAGATTCATTGCAAAAGTATGAATAGTATTCCTTAATACCTGCAACATTCCTATATATCTCTAAAGAAATTAACTTTGAAGTTGGCTGCACTGGGCCTTCTTGATGGTTAAATTACTGAAAAGACTCCAGAAAACATTGATACTGCTGTGTGTCCATTTCCCGACTCCCAAAAACTGAAAAAGGCAACAAAAACAAAAAGTATTGAAATGTTATTGATGATCCTAAATAAGTAGGACATATTCCGATTTCCTAAAAATCTGCCTGGAGCCCAGACAAATGTGTAAAAAAGAGAAAATGTCCAGATTAATCCGGACGTCAGGACACCCTACACAAGTAACCCTGAACGTAACGCTTGTTGCACACCTGCAACTTGTTTTTACTACCTCATCTTTCCTCTGAAGTGTTAGGATGTTATTCATTTAACTCAAAACCACAAAATATATATCATTCTCTTTGTTTTTTTGAAATCAATGTCATGTAAGTCATTTACTCAAAATGTTGGGATTTTTGCCAGTAGCTAACAATTTTCCTTCACATATATATTTAATTCTGACTCTCCGCACTGAGTTTAGTAATGAACCAATTTAAGTTAACAGAAACTAACCAAAAAGTTATTGCACTTTTTCAGTAAGCCATTATGTGCAATAGCAATTTGGTGCTATTGTACTAACAAAATTCTGTAAAAGTTACAGGAACAGTACTGGGAGTAAATAAATGTTGCTGTACTTAGTGGCTCATAGCCACTATTTTTCTCAACCTTTGTGTTGATTATATTCTTTAAAAATAGACATGCAGTGTATCTTTAAAGTGATTACGTTTCTCGTCTGTGGTAAGGACAGTGTTAGGGCGAAAAAAAAATTTTGAGATATTTTCTTTTTACCCAAAAAAAATTTTATGGCATTTGTGGACCCTGTAAGATTTATCCTAACATAAGTTATATGCTGTTCACGGAATGAGCACTTTTGAAAGTCCTGCTTAAGATCTACTTTATGTACATCGTGTATTATTCCGTCTTATGTAATATTAACATTGTTATTGGCCTCATCACTTTATTCCTGTGTCTCTCAAGTGAAACTGAAATTATTAGAAAAGTAAATATTTTACAAATCTGCTCTTTTTTACGCTTCGATACATTAAAGATAACATAAAGCGAAATAAATAATTTAAGTTATCACAAATGGTTACCTAACACTTTTAATTCAACGTTAAGATATGGAACTATTTTCTATCCATCGTTACCAACGTTATTGGGTACATGTCACTCAGGGGGCCCGTTAAAATGCAGGCAGGGGCAGTGACTTTTTTCTGAGGTTGATTTCAAAAGTGCTCACTTTATCGTGGCCAGCCTTAAAAAAATTAAAGTTTGTAGTCTTGTGTAGTGTAAATATTTAACCATCAACCAGTGAATGTATAAGACAACTGAATTGGAACACGTAAATGGAACAAGCGGGCAGTTCGGGATGAATTTTTAATATTTCTACTGTATGAAGAAACATTCAGTCCTGGAACTTACAAAATCAAGAATACTCAGCTGATGCAAATTACTGATTCATAGGTTTTATAATGTACACATCTCATTTAGTATATTTTTAGTGTTCAACTCTGTAGGCTAAATACTATTGCCAAACAATGTTCACATGTTTATTAAAACAATAAATAAACTGTAAAAAAAAACCTTTTAAAACCGACCTTTTATTATAAAAGCATTAAAAAGAGAAAAATAATTATAGTAGGTTGCAGAATTGGTAGAACTTGTAAGACGTGGTCGAACAGTGTAATAAACTTTACTACAAATTAAGTTTGTATAAATTTATGTTAGATATGTGCTTACTACGCTTGTGCGAATAAGGTATACATTCTATAATAGGAATAGTTAACAGTCTTATGCATAATATGTGCTTACTATGATTATGCAAATGAAGTATACATTCTATATTGTGAATAGTTAAGATTCTTACTCAAGATATGTTCTTATTACGCTTACACAAAGGAGGTATACATTCTGTATTGAGCCAAGCTTTTATATATTAAATATAAATTCATACAAAAATATAAATTTGTAGTAAAGTTTGTCATGGCTTTACGACCACGTCTTTAAACAAATTCTAAAATTTTGTAACGGCTATAATTATTTTTCTCATTTTATTACATTTATAACTAAAAGGTTGGTTCGAGGCAGCCCGGGCTGCCTCAAACCAATTGATTAACGAGAAGATAACTCAATCATGTCCAGAAAGTCAAAAGCGGAAACATGTCCTCACTTTTGCGGGAGCCAATAATCAAATGGCACCATCTCGAATGTATAAAAGATGGCGAAATCTAGCACACCGCAATATAAATAAATTATCTACATAAAACCTTTTAAAACCAATCTTTCGTTTATAGATACAATGAAAAGAGAAAAATAATTATAGTAGTTACAGAATTTTTAAGACGTAGTCGAACAGCCATGAAAAACTTTACTACAAATTTATATTTTTGTATCAATTTATATTTAATATATAAAATCTTGGCACAATAAAGAATGTATACCTCATTTGTGTAAGCGTAGTCAGCACATATTTTGAGTAAGAATCTTAACTATTCACAGTATAGAATGTATACCTCATTTGTGTAGTCGTAGGAAACCCATATTATTCGCAGGGCTGTTAACTATTCGCAATATAGAAGTTATAGGCCTACCTCATTTGTGCAAGCATAGTAAGCACATATCTTACGTAAGGCTCTTAACTATGCGTGCCAAGATTTTATATGCTAAATATAAATTGATACAAAAATAGCAATATGTAATAAAGTTTATAATGGCTGTAAGAACATGTCTCAAGTTCTACAAATTCTGAAACTTTTATAATAATGTTTGTGTTTTAAGTGTATTCATAAATAAAAGGTTGTTTCTAAAAGGTTTTTTTACACTTAATTTATTTTTTAGTCTCGGTATTTTTTTTGTATATTATTATATAAGTAGACTATACATTTACAGACGTGTGAATATATAAATAGTTTACCTATATATTAATATTAAAAACAATTAGTGTGACTAAAGAGAATGAACACTGGTGGCCTTTCCATACTTCTTACGTGTATCTGTACATTATTCGTGCCTGCATGTGTCACATTGTAGATTGAAAGCATAGCAGTTTTGATTGTGTGAACATTTTGCAGAAGAGAAATAATTTTGATCGCTTATACTATAATCATTGTTGCAGGGAGCTGTGCGAGAGGATTATTCTTTGCAACTCTGTGGACTGGTCATGTGCGATCACAGGAAAATCTGGCCTCACTTACCTGGAAGCTTTGGAGAGTGAGGAGAATGCCACTCGAAGTATGGAGGACCTCCCACTACAGGTGAGTTTGTCGTGAATAGATTGTCACCAAAGTGTGTGATTACGTATGATGTAGCTGACTCGCATGTGCTGAGTCAGCCAGGAAAGAAATCTCCTCACTGTCTCGTATTTGTGTGATGAGTGACTTCATATGTGGCAGATTAAGGATTGATTTGACAGTTCTGAAAGCACACGTGGTTTCTTCTTTCTACCCACTGTGTGTTGTTACATAGCCATTTATTAATTTTATTTTTCAGTCATTAGAGATCCCATACATGAGAGATTACTCCAAGGTAAGGATGTTGTTTCATAGGCCTATTGTCATAATACTAACTCCAACATCTCTACATTTACCATATCATTATCATCACCACAATTCTACTATTTTATCAAAATATCTTCATAAAATGAGTCACTGAAACATCACTTTGCATTTTCTACAATATTTCACTTAATTTAGTTCATATACACATATAATATAAAAAATAATATGATACACTAGTCCTGTGGTTACAGTTTAGCGTACACAACATTGTAAATGTTTGTAATAAATATGATATTTAAACTACAGTACTATAATAGTTTTATTATAGAATAATAAAAGAATACTATGTTTACAGTAAATATTTAAAGTTTTGTTTTGATCTAATAATTCTTACAATGTTTACATTTATTTTAATGTAGTTTTATTAATTGCACCAAGTAAATTATTTTTTGCTTTCTGTTAATTAAATTTTTAATGGTAATTGTACACCACCCATTCATTTTACTAGGAATAGGATTTTCAACAATTGTAACCTAAATACAGTATTTAAATATTGTTTTTCAAAGGACTTTTGTGATCTTAACTACTTTTAATAATTTTTGGATTTTAATTAATGCTTCAATTTTATTTTAATTGAATTTTATTTTCTTGTATTTTTAATTTTGTGGGAATTCAGTTGTTCTCCAGTTTTCCGGAAGTAGTTTTTTAGCTAGTGCTGCATAGGTGTGAAATTGCCAGAAGTAACATATCTGGTGGGACCTTCAGTTTAAGGCAGATGTGAGGAATTCTATCAGGATTAAATTGGTTTAATCCCAGACACCAACCTAACTTAGATTATGATAGTAGGGTCCCAGAAGTAAGTTTAAGGAGCAGGGCGCCATACTACATTTAAGAAGAGGGCATCATATACTTGTAGGGATAATTTTTTTACGTTCCTGACATCTGCTTTGAAGCCCCGCTGAGTGCATGGCGTCATGTTAGAGGGTATGAGGCAGTATCTTTTTCAAGTGATGCCAATCTTCTGTTGATGATGGAGAGGCATCAAGGCATCAAATTATTGATTTGATTGTTCATGAGTTCTACTTAAACTTTTTAACAGTTTTGAACATTTTAATTAACGAGAATTGAGCAATATGCTCCAGTGTTGCAGATGCTCTACAGACTGGAGTTAGGGCCAGAGCAAAATCTAACTTATTATTAACCCTAAGAAACTTTTTTACTGCATTAAAAATATTTTGAAGTCAATTGACTTAGTGAGAGAAGATATTTAATTTTCATATTGATTTTGAAATTATTACAATTTCGTTGGAGCAGTAAAGTAAACTTTGATTTTCAGTTATGTGTGGCGTGAACTAAACTTAAGTTAGGCAGTAACACTTTTTTAGTTGAATTTTGTTTTGGACAGATAGGATGTAGCACTACTGATATTCAAATTTTTTAGAATTTCAGTATCTTAATGCCTACTAACAATGGTGGTAATCTGGAGTTATCATACTCCGTATTCAGATCTTGAGATCTTAATTTTGCATTTTTCAGTTTTAATAGAGTCAGTACATTCATTTTTTCACAAAGCATAATTTTATTTTTCAACAGGAAATTTCATTAAATCAATTCAATTAAAATATTAATTTCTTTTATTTCTCTGGTAATTAGTGTAGCTAGTAGAAATTTTCTCAGAGCTTTATTCTGGGGAAGAGTCTTGTGGTTTTAGGAGTGATTATGCATTGCAATTGTTACTGTTCATATCATGTCATAGCATGGCTACTGTCACACCAAAGGAGTCATCAATACTCTTTTAACTAAATTAATCTCTCTCACAAGTCAAAACAAATAATTATTTTTCTCGCTGATTCTTATAACTTTTCAAACCATGCTACAAAGTGGCACACAACTTAGTGGCCATAGCATTGGTTAACTTTCAAACACTATTGCAAGTTTCTTTCTTAGTAAACTAATTATCATGAAATCTAATCAGAGAGAGATAGATGGAGAGGTAGAGAAAGCTAGATAGAGAGCAATAGAGAGATAGATATATTTTCTATGTAGTACTGTGCTTGAGGATACCATTTCCAGCACAGAGGAAGGGAAGTACCACAGTTTACTGATGTCACAATGAATGGTACACCTAGACACACTAACTTTGATCAGACAATTTCAACACCTGGAGGGGTGATGGAATATCAGAATACAGCCATTTATACACCTGTCACACTAGTATACTAATCAAGCTACTTTGAGTTCACCCACACACCTATTTGACTTTGTGTTGCCCCAAATAATGGGTTCAATTAAACAACTCAGGGTAGAAATTAAACAGCTAAATGATAAATCATAGTCTAGAATGAAGCAGCAGAGTGAGCAATTCAGTACTTAAAGAAGTCCATGTCGAGCAAAGGTTTCAGCAGCAGGATGCTATATTTGACACTCTAGAATCTCGATTAACATAACAGCTTGATCATTTGTAGCAGCTAGGGCAAAAAATTGGCCAACTCACAAAGTCCCGTACCACTACTTCTAACATGCCAATTTCAGAGGCACAGGAGGAGAAGAGGTCAAACACAGACATTTCAACTCAGCGTGAACGACAATCAACACAACTTAGATTTTGTGCTAACTTAAGTGAATTAGTCAGGTCCACCAAATATTCAATGCAATTTAATGTAAGTTTATTGAATTATTGTATTTAATTACCTACACAACCTAACAAGACCACTGCAAAGGAAAGTAGTACATACCTGAGCGAAAATTTTGTGCAAGCTGAAATTGAGTCTCGCTCATCACAACTTCAGTCTGATTGAATGAAAATCAATGACATTGAAACACCCACTAAGCATTGCAAAATCAATGAAACTGAAAATGAAATTCATCTTTTGGGCAAACACAAAACTTCAAGACTGTTTGAAAAGACCTACAAATATTGCAAGCCACGCACGTTGCAAAGAAAGAAGCATAATCAGAAATGCCTTACATCTCCACATCTGAAGAAGAAAAGAATGCATATTCCAAGAAATGAGATTGTCTGGAAGCACAGAAATATTCTGCAAGATTTGATTACCGCAGTACCAGTGTCAAGAGCACATATTTGACCCAGGTGGGTTACCTAGCCAGATGCAACTGCACAATGTAACAAGAGAAAGAAACTTTTGTCACTTGAATAATTATAATCTAGTTTTATAGTCTTGAGACTATTGCGTACAAGTTTTTGCCTACACTGATTGATGCCATGCAACTTGACAAGAAATAGCTAGTCACAAGTGAATATCTACTATTCCTAGTAAAGAAGCACCTATATAGTTTGGCAGAGTGAAGAAAATAGCAAAAATAGTCAAAAATTACTAAGTTCAAGGAAGATCATTGCAGTTTTCCAGGTTTATTTACCTTTTATTTCATGGTTTTGCAGTCATTATATTTATATACGATTGCAGAGTATTTAGTTGAGTTGACAATTTCAATTAATTTAATATAATTTAAAAATCGAGCTTTATTATCTGATTTGAACAAAATGCAGGTTAATTTTTGGTTATACTAGTACTCATTTGTTGACATAGGTGGTTTGTAGGTTACATTTCATTTTGTATTAGAGGGTATAAAGTATTGTTCATTTATTCCCTAGAGTAGTAAAACATTACTTGTTGTAAATCACGTGAATGAAAGAAAAGAATCTTGGTTGGCTCTCGTCTCTCCATTGCTGGTTGGAGGAGAAATGTGGTGTGGTCAGACAGCCAATCAGAAAACAGATAACAACGGTAACTACGATGAAGTTTTAAGTCAAAAGTTTTTCTTTAACAGAACTAATGTCGCCTCCATAAAAAATGGATGTGTGCATGATGAAGAGAGATATTTTTTTTCAAACCTTATAGGTAAAAAATTTAAATGATATAATTGTGGCAATATGTTTTGAATTTAATCATGGATAGTTGAAAACTAATGATATTAATATGATTGGTCTTGAGAAGACGAAGTAATAATGGTATAATTTGTTTGAGAAGATGTAAGAGGATAAAAAATGTTGAACAGCATTCCGTATTTCTAATTTCACTTAAAGGGTACAACTGCATATTGATTTTAACAAAAATGTTACAACTGGTGCCCAACGTGGGGCTGAAGAAAGAACTAGAACTACTGTCTTCGGAAGCTGTTAACTTTGGCAGAGGGAAGAACCACGCTCGAGAAAGATAGCTTGCTATACTTTGAAACTACAGGAGAGCGGAGATGCGGTACCCTGAGGGACGTGGATTTACATTGATATAACATCGAAAATATTTCTGCAGATGCTGTAAGCAGTTTTCTACACCAAAGGGCATAGTGGGAACAGAACAACTTTCCCTGAAACCACATGTGATGAAGGAAATTTTTTTTTTACATAATGTGAAAGAAAGACATTCATAAGTACTAATTATTGGAGAATGGTGTTAGAGGCCTGTATAGTGTGAAAACAATGTGAAAAAAAAAAAGAAATTATAAGATTTGATTTTCTCATTGTATAACTTATTGCAAAAATTTGTTTGAATTTCTAGTAAACATGTCTGATATGGAGCAAACGTTTGGGTTATTGTTAGAAAAATTAGAAGCCAT
Organism: Dryococelus australis; assembly: GCA_029891345.1. NCBI lineage: Eukaryota > Metazoa > Arthropoda > Insecta > Phasmatodea > Phasmatidae > Dryococelus > Dryococelus australis. The sequence goes on from CM056997.1 coordinate 69,883,483, forward strand.
ACAAAAGAAATGCAAGCGAGTAGGCCTAGAGAAGAAATGCAAGTGGACATATTTGAACAAAAGCATAAAAGATGGCAACAAAATTTAAAATAAACAAATGTTCAACAACATAATGGGGTTAAAATTAATGAACAAGAGAGAGAGGGAAAATATAAACAACTGGGTAATGTAATGTGCAAACACGGTTATGTAGCCCTAGATGATCAGGTTATCTTGTATTAAAATGAGAGTATTGTTTTTGAAGGGGCAGTGCAAATACAGTGCATGAACGAGGGTAATGAAATGTTGGAACTCATTGGGGAGGGGGGGGGGGGGGGTCAAATGAACAAACGCAAATCAGAAATTGTCAAAGGTAAGAAAATGGAATGGGTAATCTTTGAATATTTATTAAAGTTGAGAAGGGCAGTCAGGAAAAATATAAGAAAGAAGAAATCATTGTTAGAGGAGGGGTAGGGGGGTGTTCTGATGTACAACAACAATTCAGAGATAGGGCAAAATATAAGGAAATGGAATGAGCAAACTTGGAATATGCACACAAGGTGAGAAGGGCAGGCAGAAAGGAAAGAAAAGATCATTTGTGGGTTATGAAAAAAACAAGGAAAAACATTTGAAGCTAAGGTAAGATCGAATGAAGTGGGATTGACAAATGTTACAAATGCACACTAGGTTAAAAGGGAAGGGGAAAAAAAAAAAGAAAAAACGAAAATGAGGGTTTAGATAAACAACAGATTCAAACATTGCGGAAGTTAGCTGGTGCACACAAAGACAGGAAAAATTTGAGGAAAAGGAAAATTTGGGAAAAGCACCCACCCAGAAATTAAATAACATAATAAGAAAAAAAGAATTGTTTACGGACAGCTATAAAATATATTGTAATTATATTGATGTGAATTTTATTGTTTTTACGTTACATAAAATAATGATTCTATGTGGTGTGCAAGGATATTATATATATATATATATATATATAAAATAAAAATAAATTATGTTAAACTAGCTTCTTAAGAACAGATCTTTTGTTTTCTTTTATATAAACAAAAATATGTGAATTACGGATAAAGAAAATGGTTGAGGGATATTATAAATGAAACAAAGAAAATAACTTTATAAGTCATATGGAAAATATGGTAAGAGAATGTTTTGTTTTAATTTTAATCGGCTGTTATGTTTTCAAATATAGAATGACGTGAATTGCTAAAAAGAAAGTAACTTATGAGTCATATCAAAAAATATTGTTGCCAATGTTCTGTTTTAATGTTAATGTGCCGTTATAATATTTTAACATATATATAATGATTGGGATTTTTCTTGAAAGTAAATGTAAAAAACATGTTGCAGCAATTGTAGTGAATCAACAATTAGTTTGTTTCGGTTTGTACCAAATTAATAAAATCTGCTCCAAACATAGAGGGGGGTTTATGTAACATTGTGGTTTTTCAGGTTATACACACACACACACACACACACACACCTTTCTTTTGCGGTTTTGATATTTATATATGGTTGCAGATTATTTGGTTGTGTTGACAGTTACAATTAGTTTAATATTATTTCCAAATTTAGCTTTTTTTATCTTATTTAAACAAAGTGCAGTGTAATTTTGGTTGTATTACTTATTTGTTGACATAAGAGATCAATTATAGGTTATATTTAATTTGTTATTAGAGGGTATAGGTTTTGTTGCATGAAGGATGGTGCCTGAGAGGTGTATCTGAGTTTGTAAGGGATGGTTACTCTTTCTAACAGTGGGCACAGTATTTAGTTTTTATTTCAGTTTTAATTATTGTTTTTCTTAATGTCTCTTGTGATTAGAGTCAATTAAATATACCCATTATTAGCACGTGTTCTTCTATTTGTTTCAATCAGTTATAATGTCTTTCACTCACACACTTAGTCCAATAGTCCAGGCTGCCAGCCGCCTACTCTGCTGCTGGCTACTTGCAGTCACAGTCTCCCCTTCCGCTGGTCTTCTCCCGCTGCTCATCTTCTATCGCTCTGAAACCCGCCAGTCATTCATTCAGCCACTCCAACTCAAACGCCAGTCCACAGGTACGCTGTGAAATTTATAGTCTAGCTGTGACCATCTCGAAGGTTCAACACACCCTAAGTTGCACTGAGAGACTAGGTTAGTAATCCAGAGTATTCTTCGGATAAACATATATATCAATACGGCCAGGGTTAGCTGCGTCGTGCACAAATGATTATTTTGTCGGCACAGTCTGTGTGTAACTGATGAGGTGCCCGCTTGCCTGCTGCTTATTGCATACTTCTGTCCTCTCCGCTCACGTGCCGGGTGCACCGTCACCAACGTACACCAGTGACACCCCACAGTATTGTTCATTTATTCCCTAGAGAGTAGTAAGTATTGCATGTTGTAAATCACTTGAACGAAAGAAAAGTATCCTGGTTGGCTCTTGTCCGCCATTGCTGGTTGGAGGAGAAATGTGGCGTGGTCAGACGACAGCCAGTCAGTGAGCAGGTAACATCAGGAATTGCAATGAAGTTCTAAGTCGAAAGTTTTTCTTTAACAGAACTAACATTGCAACCATAAAAAAATGCATGTGTGCGTATTGGAAAGGTATTGTAATTTTTTATAATTGTAATAAGTAAAAGATTTAAAGTATATAATTGTGGCAATATGTTTTGAATTTAGTCATGGATAATTGAATACTGGTGATATTAATATTGATTTGTTTTGAGAAGATGCAGTAGTTATTGGTATCATTAGTTTGTGAAGACATACTGTTACGAATTAACTTTTAAGTTAATTCATACCTGAAAGGGGCTACGGGCGTGGCAAAATGAGTCATGATTAAGTAGAGCACAACAGTATAAGATGGGGTTTATTGAACATACGGATTATACAATAACTATTTACATGACTATTGATCGGGGAAGCTTAAATGGTATACCAAGATGGTAATTTATTATAATAAGTTTTATTATTGCATGCCTACTATTACTAACTAATGTTGAACAACATTACGGATTTCTAATTTTACTGAAAGGTTACAACTGCATATTGATTTTAACTGAAATGTTACTACAGTTGTAACATTTGAGTTATAATCCCTATGCATTTGTAACCTTTAAGTGAAATTAGAAATCCGTAATGCTGTTCACCATTTTTTATTCATTGTAAGTCTTCTCAAACAACTTATACCAATTATTACTGCATTTTCTCAAAACAAATCATATTAGTATCACTGGTTTTCAGTTATCCATTATTAACTTCAAAACATATTGCCACAATTACCGTATTTTGGCATGTATAGGCGGCACCAAAAGAGTTTGATGAAAAATTAGGGATAATTAATATTTCAAGTATAGGCCGTGCTGTGTTTTTGTATTCTTATAAATATAATATTAAGTCACAATTCTGTACAAAGATAATAAATTCAGACTTAATTTCTCCTCTACAAAACATTTGAGACAGAAAATGTATATTATGGTGCAATGTTTACAAATATATATCATGCTATTGCTATTCCACAGATGGTAATGTGACTTGAGAAAGCAAAACCACTGCAACATGTTACACAAAATGGCGTCTTATCAATGTGCACTTGTGGCACAGCGGCGGGTGTGCGAACTATGTAAGATATCTTTCTCTTGTACAGCAGAGAAATTATTTTCTCACATATGGCATCTATGGCTGAGCTCCAACATGTTTTCATTTTACATGTGCGGGATGGTTATTTTGTTTATGAATGTAATTGAACAAATTATTGCCCGAGTGAAAAGCTATTAGTTATTTTTTTACTTCATTAGAAACTAAGTTAAAACATTAAAATATACTGTATGTTGACAAATTTCTAAACATGTTTTGGGGGTAACAATTTTTTAAATGCTAGTATATAGTAAATTAGTTCTGTTAAAGAAAGCAGTTCAACTTAGAACTTCATCGTAATTTCTGTTGTTACCTGCTCTCTCCTTGGCTGTCGTCTGACCATGCCAAATTTCTCCTCCAATCAGCAATGGTGAGACGAGAGCCAACCAAAATTCTTTTCTTTCGTTTACGTGATTTACAACATCCAATGCTTACTACTCTCCAGAGAATAAATAAACAGTACCTTATACCCTCTCCTAACAAATGAAATATAACCTACTGAATGATCTCTTATGTCAACAAACAAGTAATATAACCAAAAATTACACTGCTCTTATAGTCCATTCCCCACTGGAAGGAACTTTCTTGGAGCCGTGCTAAATATCTACTTGCAAGCCCGTTTCGTATCTTTCCGCTAAATATAAACAAACATTGCCATGTAGCATCTGTCAAAATCAATGTTTACATTCCATTGTGTGTGTACTTACGTTTCACCTAAACATAAACATTGAAATGTGACTTCTACTTTTATACCGGTCAAATGTGTTGTTTACTGTTTATAGCTTTTTAAAGAATTCTGTCATATTCCAAAAACCATTCCATATGAACATTCACAGTTTAGGCCTGTAACATTATTTAGGTCAGTTTTATGATGTTTTAAAAATGTCTGAATTGATGATAGTTCTTATGGTTATTTTACATTAACATATTTGTTTTCCACGACATAGCACATTATATGTAATGTACGTTAATATTTTGCCGCAACTGTGTTTAACACTGAACAACTGCGAGGTAAAGAACTGTAGTATTTATCCTTTTGTTATTGATATGTGTTGGGTTGTTTCTTTAAAAGGGCGGTCTCGGGTGGAATAAATATCATAACAAAGGAACAACCAGTCAAACGAAAAAGGTACATTAAATTCAAGCATGCAGCTCGTGTTGCATATTTTTTGTCATACAAACTTAAAAGATAGCAGTGAACATGCACACAAATAAGCCCACAGTAACTTTTATTGCACTTATATTTCTATGTATTGTTACTTACTGTTTATTAGGTTTATTGAAATTTATTAGGCTGGGCTAAGTATTTTGTTGGGACTATGGCCAATCATGTTACACTGCTTTGTATCAAACACCTAGGTCAAAGGTACAATGTTGTGATAAATAAACAGATGTGGATGTAAATAATATGGTAGTATCGAGTATCAATTCCACTTTTCTTCGATTCTTGATTCGAATACCGATTCCTTTAGATGCAGACACTTATTTTACAGAACTAATTAATATACAGGAGGGGGTGAAATTTAATTATTTAAACTAGGCCTACACTTGTAGTAAGCCTATTACTAACATTAATAATATAACAAATAATATAACACTTGAACAGTGGGAGCATAGTCATATGAAATTCCCAAAAGTTCAAAAGAGGCATGAGATAATATTGAAAATGTACATATATACGTATCATTATAAAATTTGTCCACATTGTTTATTCAAAAATATTTCCAAACCTCACTTGCCATGATAAATGTTCACTAACATAATAAATTATTAAAATGTTTGCAAGACTGGCACTTATTGAAAAGGAATCATAGTTAATTTTTTTAAAGCAGTAATTATTTAACAAGCTCCAATTTTAAAATACACTATTATTTTGGTAAATTCACAAACAATTTTTCTGGAAATGCAAAGAAGTTTAAAAAAAAATATTATTTACACTAATATATTTTAATACAGGGAATTATGAGATACATACATAAACTAGACAAGCAGTATGCACGTAATATCAATATCATCCGCATTCTTTTTAAAAATAAAACACTTCTCAGACGAGTTCAGGTTTGTGTTTGTATTAATTTCTTGCATGCTTTACACTCGCCTTTGCACTTTTATCTTTACATAAAATGTACAAATGATAGATATTTTACGGTCTTTTACATCTGCTGCAGCATCTTCCATAATTTATGAGACTAGATATTTAATGAAACAGTCTGTTTAATGTGTCAATTTAGATATCACACATTTGTTTCATGCACATCCGTCAATGTTAGTAAACAAGTGGCAGCTATAGATTACTGCACACATTCGAGTTGTGAATGTTCACTTCGCATGATCGGAGGCGTTACTGCTTCTGTAATCTTTGGAATGTCTGTTTACATTTTAGTTTTGCAAAAAAAAATGTATTTACGTGTGTTGTTGCATTGAGAACTATGATTTACGAGATTTAAAAATTGTCTCAGACGAAATAGAGAATTTTTTAATTTATAGAATTTCTCAATATTCCAGAGACTCTTGCGTCTCTAGATTTTGACAGTGCCAAAGTAAATTTGTGATATTATATAGGAGAAGAGTTTATTTCTTTTGGAGAAAGCTCATTTCGTGAGATATCGTGCATTTGTTGTATTTCGTGTTATTTCGCGTTTGAACTTGTATTTCGGTGTTATTTCATTTTATCACGATTTTCAAAATCATGCCTCTAGTGATAGGTTATATATTTTTAGGGATCTGGTTTTAATGCTTTGGTTCTTCATCTTTCGATTCTCGATTATACGATTCTTCATGAATCGGGGTATTGAGGAATCGTGGAATCGAGTTTGACATCCCTAGTAAATAATTAACTTTGTCATAAAACAGTTCACAGTTAAAAAGTATAAATAGTGCACATTAAATATTTTTAATCACGCACGCACAAGGGGCCGGCCAAACAACAACCATGCAGCAACGCCACACCCTTTCACACGCAATGGTTAACGAAACACATATAACAGTATATTTATTACTGCCGTGGAAACACAGATTTATCACATCGTAACTTGCCTAGGTAGATTTAAAAAACACAAAGTATACAAACGTGATGTGGTAATTTGAAGTATTTTTCAGAGTAAGAATAATTTCGGCATCATTTGGCGCAAAAAGCAACACGCCATGTCGTGGCTCGCCACGTCTGCCAACTTCAGATCTAAATATCTAAATATATTAAAATAGGTATTCAAATATTAAAATCTCTTTTCAGTTGTGAATTACAAATTAAAAAATCATTATTTTGCTGTAATTAGTATGAAGTATGCTACAATTGAAAATGTGTATAAATTTTCCTTACTAGTGAAGCAAAACTTCCCGAGTGTAAGAGAGATGATGAAAGAGAGAGTGACAAGCGTCACCCAGCCGACAGTTGTTTCCTTGCTCAGTAAAACAAACACTGTGCCATTACGGCCTACGCACAATATTTTGCGGTGTTATTTTACATGAAATATGTTGCTATCAGGGCTACCTAAATATTTTAATAGGCACCGTTTTATTTACAAATAGCATACTAAAAAACTAGGTTAAAATATTTCAACTGTGAACTATTTCTTATGGGTCGTTGCCAACACGTCGCTGCTTTCGCTGTTGTTAATTCATATGTAAAAAGAAATAAATATTACAAGTTATAGAATATATTAAGGTAAAGTTTCATTTATTCAATAATACAGTACTCTAAAGTTAACCACAGTGTTATATATTTGTGGAATACAGTTTTTTGAAAAAAACAGGTTATGCCTAGAGTTGACATGTTATGCCTAGAGTGATTTTTCAAAGGTTGATTTTCATGTGTCTCTTCCAATCGGGAATGGACTGTAGTTTAAATCAGATAATAAAGCTTATTTTGATATTTATCTTAAATTAATTGTAATTGTCAAAACAACTAAATAATCTGCAATCAGATATAAATATAATACCTGCAAAAGAAAAGGTAAATGTAACATCTGGAAAACCACAATGCTACCGAATCCCTCTCAGTTTGGAACAAATTTGATGAATTTGGTACAAACCAAGACTAACTGTTGATTCACTACAATTGCTGCAACATGTTTTTTACATTTTTTTCAAGAAAAATCACAATCATTATATACACACAGTGAAATCATGTTATTATGACCACCTGCTAGTATCCAGAGAAACCACCCTTCGCAACACGGACAGCAGTTAGACGAGCGGGCAGTGACTCAGTCAGAGGCTGATAGGTCTCCACAGGTATTTGGAGCCATGCTGTCGGCAGTGCGTCCCATAACTGTTGAAGGGTTCGTGGCGGAGGAGACAGACTGTGAACATGATGATCAAGGTGATCCCACAGATGTTCAAGTAGGTAGAGATCAGGGCCGTTTGGGAGCTAGGGAAGAACTTTGAAGTCTTCGTGCTCTTCCAACCACATGCAGATGCTTATAGCCATGTGGGAAGGCGTATTATCGTGCTGTAAGATCCCATCCTTCCGAGTAAAGATAATCATAATGTACGGATGGACGTGATTGCCGAAAATGGATTCATAACCAACATAACCAAATTAATCAAGAGTGCCTTCCACATGGGCGATGGTACCTAGAGAATATCATGAGAACATTCCTCATACCATAATACTGCCACTACCGCCTTGTGTGCATCCAGCAATGGATGCAGGGTGTCGGGTTTTCCGATGATTATCACTGGACATGCTGATGTCCAGCCGTTCTATGCAGTTGAAAACGTGACTCGTGAGAGAAGGCTACCCGTTGCCAATCAGATCACAGTTTGTTTATATTCTACCGAAATTTACTAGCTATCTTCATTTTATCATTTGATTAGAAATCTCTGTTTACACTATCCCTAATTCAGATTGTAAATAATTTTATCACGAGTTTTTCTGGCCGATTGAGTGTCTAAGGCAGGTTTTCATATAGGAATTATTTCTTCCTTGCCCTGAGGCTGCAATTTCAATTCTATTTAAACAATACCTATCTGCCGCATTGTTTTAAGGAAAGAGATCCAGTGACGCTTCAAAAAGGTTTGTTACTAGTCGTCCAAAAAGATGGATTGTCTGTTCGGGAGTCCAGAAACCAACACGAACCCAGAGTACGGACATCTACGTTAGACAGCTACCTGTTTCTTCCCAACCCCCGAGCACTAATGCACAGCAACACCTCAACCACTAGAAACATCTTGGTGTAGGGATGGGCTACAAGCTCAGGTTATCTCTCACTTTGAGCACTAAGTTAGTGCTGAAGTGACCTTAGTCTGGTGGTTGCTGCCAAACCGGGTGTGAACGCATAACCAGTAGAAGTTTGGTGGCCCACACTGCTCCACATCCCTGATCAGCCCGCATGCGTGGAGAATCAGTGGGGACTCCTATTGAACTCCTGTGTAAGTGCACTGCGTAGGCTGTCAGACTGGTGTGCCTATGCCTTACAAGGTGAGGAGTGGCAAGAGGCGTAGAGAGCAATACCTGGCTCGCACCGCCCTACTTAGATGCCAAGCAGTAGCGCCTGCTTCTGTAACTGTAAAGGTCATTTAGTGTATGTACTTGGATTCAAATTTAGTGCCAACTGTTGGCGAGTGCCATGGCCGGTGGCCATCTTGACTTGCGGTGTCATCTGTAAAGGAAAACAGATAATTACAGTTACTCCATGTTGCTGGACGTCACACAGCTGGAAGGTGTTATAAAGGATATTGTGTGGAAACAATGTATGGTCCTTCAGGCAGGATACGAGTTATTTGAGCCACTTAAGAGAGTTTAATCAATAATATTCCTTTGTGTGCGGAATTGGACTTTGTGGGGTACTGAAACTACTACATAGTGCGCCATTGCGATTGTTTATACTAATACCACTGTATTTAATCACTAGACTTCTCGTGTGCAATAAATGTTGTGTTTATCATTTTTGCGATTCATGGTGATTAAGAGCTTTTTTGAGGTTAACTGTACAGTGTACCAACCATAACATTTATTTATGGTTTTCACCGGGCTGGCATATTTTGAACCGTGATGTGACATTGTTAAAATGACTCAACAGCAATTGAAGACACGTTTGTGCCTTGTGAAGTGTCATATAAACGGACTTCTGACCTTGACCGATGAAGTTGACAACAATTTCAATCAGATGGGACTTTTCAAGTCAACATATTGTGATTTGCAGCAGCTGAAAATAGACTTTGAGGCAAACCATCTGCAACTTGCTGTTCAAGCATCGGAAACGGCGTAAGTTGCAGTGTCTGAAGCCAGCGAGATAGAACTCAAGGACTTATGAGGCCTACTATGGAATACAGGAAGTTTTCAACAAACTTGTGATCAAAGAAGTAAGAAGAGAACAGCAATGTCATCTTATCCAATGTAAAATTACCAAAATTGCAGTTGCCTGCCTTCAAGAGATTGCTTACAGACTTGTCTACCTTTTGTGATTTGTTCACCTTACTGCTGCATAGCAATAAGGCCCTCACTGTGCTGGAGAAGCATCAGTATCTCCTTACATCAATTTTAAGGTGAGCTATATAACCTTATTGAAGCACTCCCATTGAGGAAAATTATAACCTATTATGGCAAACATTAACTTAAAGGTATCATAATGTTAGAGCATTAGCCACAATGCATTGGGAAAATATAATGCAACGCCATCGCTTAGCTGCTATCTCTCCTGACAAATTGTAGAATATGGTAGATATTTTTCAGGAGAACTTGGTGCCCTGAGAAATCTAAAACCGCCAGTGACTGAATTGTGTTGTTAAATCTTATGTTACAAAAACTTGATCCAGATACAAGAGCCCAGTTTGAAGTAGTTCATAAGACCATTGCCCACATTTGGTCAGCTTCGCGAATTGCTAGAATCACATTGTAAGGCATTGATGATGGTTAACTATTCTTCAGGATCCAGTTTTGCACTATCAACAACCAAGAAATTTGTAACTTCAGGTACGAACATCAAAGCTTCATTCTTGGCAATTGCGGAACAAGATATTTGTATGACCTGTGAGGGTACGCACAGAATTCACAAGTGTCACGTTCAATCTACAATCAGTTGATGAGAGGATAGAGTTGTTGCGGCAAAAGATGTTGTGTTTCAACTGTTTGCAGAGCCACAGGGTGAAGGATTGCAAGTCAAAGAGAAACTGTATGTATTGTAGTAAAATACACCATTCCCTTCTTCATGCTGCTGTTTCCCCACATCAAGTGAAACAAACTCCACATATTTGTACCCAACAAGAAGCAGTCGCTTCCATTTCCAATGAGGATACTGCAGCTGTAGTCTCACTTACTTCTTCCACTGATGTGTTAGCAACTGTTGCCTTAGGTACAGCAGTTGTTACGTGCATCTTCTTGAGAATGGTGTTGGTCACACTCCTCGTTATTACATCCCACATCACTATGTGTAGAAGGAATGTAACTTAACCAAGTTAAGAGTGGTGTTTGATGCTTCAGTGGCCGTCACTTCTGGAAGTTCTCTTAATTATGTTTTTCTGACAGGACCTAAACTTCAGAATGACATTATGGACATTGTTACACATTTCCGTCTTCATCCTGTTGTAATGACCGTAGATGTTTGTAAAATGTATTGACAGGTGCACGTATATCCAGAGGATGCACATTATCAACTAATTCTGTGACGTAAGTCCCCTGATCAGCCAATACGTGAATTCCAACTTGACACTGTCACTTACGGGGCATCAGCAGCTCCTTTCATGGCTATGAAAGCCTTAAAACAGCTTGCAATTGAGGATGTTGGCATGTATCCCAAGGCGGCTAAGGTCGTGATGGAATACGTGTTTGTGGACAATGTCGTGACAGGTGCATCATCAGTTGCAGAAGCCCTCAAGTTGCAGCAGGAACTGATAAATCTAAAGCAAGGGGGTCTTGAATTAAGAAAATGGTCTGGTAATAGCCAAGTTGTCTTAGATACAGTACCAGCGAACCACTAAGAGAGTCAACTGAGTTTTCAAGAAAGTAGTGAAATGATCAAGGTACTTGATCTACAGTGGGACTCAAGGTTGTTGGATGTATTTTCATATAATATTCAATCAGCCAACACAACAGTCACAAGACAAGTTATTCTTTCAGACATGCTAGGTTGTATGGCCCACTAGGGTGGCTTACACCATTTGTCATTCGAGCTAAGATTTTCCTCCAAATGCTCTGGCTGTTGGGTGTCATTGGATGAAGCTCCACCTCAAGATGTACTGGAGGACTGGCAGGCTGTCATCTGCCGACTGGGTGTTCTCAGCAAACTGTCCATACCTCGTTTTGTGTCAACACCACAGTCTGAATATCAATTTCATGGGTTTAGCGAAGCATCCAATGACGATTACACAGCTGTTGTATACCTTCGTACTGCTCATCAAGGTAAGGTGAAGAGACACCTGCTTCTGGCCAAATCCTCTGTTGCGCCACTAAAAACAGTCACACTTCCTCGACTTGAATTGCAGTTTGCACGAGTCAGTAATGTTGACCCTTTGAGAACTTATCCACATTAGCTGTATTACTGCATGGTGTGATTCCACAGTGGTCCTCGCCTGGATCAGGATTCCTCCTAATCATCTGAAAACTTTTTGTGGCAAACAGAGTTGCTCGTATTCAAGAGAGCATGATTTATGGTCCAGTGGAGACATTTACCATGTGCTTACAATGCTGCAGACTGTGCATTCAGACGACTCTCACCCCAAGAGTTACTGACACACACACACACACTTTGGTAGATTGGACCTTGTTGGTTAATATCAGAGAAGGAATCATGATCATGTGGAGGAGTAGCGACCAGTATTCATGAGAGTGAAGACGAGCTAAAGCAGCCTAAGATAGTTTCATTGGTTGGATATTTTGAGCCAAACCTCCTTGCAAGCCTGTCTAGGTTCTCTTCCTGGTCACAGCTTCAGACAGTTCTTGCTTATGTATTAAGAATCATTTCAAACATGAAGGTGTCACTAGGATGTCGACGCACTGTTCCCCATATTGTTGTAGAACTTGATGCTGCTAAGATGTGCGTGAAGCAGGTTCAGCGAGAATGTTTCAGCTCAGAGATTGTTTGATTTCAGAGGGTGAATGCCCCCCTGGTACTGGTTTTAGAAAGTTGAATCCAGAATCCATTCTTGGATTCCGATAGCATTCTGTGTGTGTGTGTGTGTGTGTGTGTGTGTGTGTGTGTGTGTGTGTGTGTGTGTGTGGACGTTTACAAAATTCACACCTAACTTTCAAAGCAAAACATCAAGTCTTGCTGCCCAATAGGAATTTTGTGACAAATCTGATAATTGATTGTCATCATCTCGTGCACCTCCATGCTGGTTCCAACGTCACAAATGCAGCGATTTGTTGCAAGTACTGGATTGTGGCAGGGAAGGGATTTGACAGGGCCAGGATCCACAGTTGTATGAAGTGCTAGAGGTTCAGGGTCACAAATATACAGCAGGTGATGGGAAATCTTCCACTAAATAGGGTTCAACAAGTGAGGCCATTTCTAAACGTTGGTGTTGACTATGGGGGCCCATTCCAAATCAAACAGTACGTGTTCGAAACAGCCGTGTGTCAAAGGCTTATTTTTATGCCTATTCGCTTACTTAGCAACAAAGACAATACATTTAGAAGCTGTTTCTTCTTTGAGCACTACAACTTTTTTGACGCATTATTCAGATTTACTGCTAGGCGCTGGCTTCGTCAAAAAAATTTTTCTGACTGCGGAACAAACTTTACAGGCACACATCATCATTTCATTGATCTACAGAAGTTCTTAAGAGAGAGTGCCAACTTGCAGTGTGTTGCGGTTACCCTTGCCACTCGTGGCATTCATTGGAACCGCAATACTCCATCTGCACCATATTTTGGTGGGTTGTGGGAGACAGTCATCGAATCTGCAAAGTACCATCTGAAAAGAGCTTAAGACCAGTAGGTTCTTATCTTTGAGGAGCTGTTTACTCTCTGTGCCCAAATTGAAGCTGTCCTTAAGTCAAGTCCACTGTGTGCCATTTCATCAGATCCAGATGACTTAAAGGCCCTGACACCAGCACACTTCCTCATGGGCGCCACCCTGACAATACCTCCAGCTCCAGACCTCATAGAGATCCAGTCAAATAGATTAGACTAGTGGCAGCTGGTACAGTGTGTTACTTAGCACTTGTGACAGAGATGGCACAAAGAGGATGCACACTCTACAACCACGTAGCAAGTGGACCAAGAGTGAAGGTGAGGTGCAGTATGAGATTAGCATGCTGAGGAAGATAAAATGGCAGATGATCTAAACCAAACACACCCCAGGCAACAACCTAGTACTAATAAGGGGAATGTTAAAGGTCAGAATCAGAGAATACATACACTTCAATTGACCCTACAGATGTTTTGGTTCACATTAAATAAGCACAGATTATTATTATGAGCCTAACAGTACCATAAACCATACAGGAACCACAGGAAAAGGTACTCACCTGATTATCAAAAACAGAATGAAGGCAAGAAGCCTAACAAAATCCAGGGTGACGTAGTACCTGAACCAAATGCTAATGTTCATTCAAATGGAGCAATCTACTTTGTATACAATAACTCTCAGAGAACAAGTAGTTCAGTAGCCGTAGACGTTAACTTCCGAATGTGGTGGAATATACACACTTTGTTTATTACTTACATGACAATATTTATTAAGAAGGTGGACAGATCCATATACGCCCATTTACATGTCACACAGCTAATATGCAAATTAACACGTGTGTTTTGTACTGTACGACACTTACATATTTTTCCTTTGTTTAAACACTTGTTTATTTTAATTGGAATATTTCTGCAATTTCACATATTTGATTTTTTTTTATGTGCAATTTAAATCAGAACCCACCATTCTTTTTCAATGTTTGTATGTTAATGTATGTGACTATGGTAAGCCGGGATATTATTCTGAGTATTTTAGCGGCTTAATTTAATTATGTGAATTAATGATTTTTCAGAGTGTTACACATCTCGGTATTTATTATTTTTATTGTTCATATTATATTCTTTTATTACAATCGAGAGACGTGGTTTTGATAGCCAGGATTTCATGGGCGAAATCCCCGGCAACATAAATTAGAACTGTGTTTTTGTTCACTGAAGTTAGTATAATATACAGGCTAGCTTGGCAAGTGAAGAAGAGGCCAAAATCTAGGTACATTAGTTACTTTTATGAGTGGACGCTGTCTATGAGGAAAGCCTGCACTGACGCCACGACGTCATGCTGGTAGCATCAGTGTGACTTCAGATTAAGGTGACACCACCTAATTTTCAGACCTTTAAACTTGTGTTTGGTAGCATCTTTGGCTGATTTATTATTGCTCCCAAAATGTTGTGACAGTTAATCTGATTTTTGGAAGTTTTAGCTACAGCACCAATGTCACTTATTAATTCAGCCCAGTAGTCATACGCTGACCGGCTGGAGCTAGTTACCGGAGCAAAAACTATTTGAACTTTACATTGATTTAATCTTAATTTGGGAGTAAAGAACTAGTTTCAATTTTGATTGGAACTTAACTTTGTTGGAGAACATTTGAGACTGCTAATTTTTGAAGAGATTACGAACTTAAGTCAGATATGTGGGATAGTGATCAGAATGTGTAATTTTATGGTATAATGGAGCTCACTATATAGAACTTGTTTAAGAGGCACTCAAACTACAGACTCTTTTAATTTGAACACACAATTAATAAATCTACAGATTATCCAATAATTTTGAAAGCAACTTAAAGACTTCAAATTTTATTTTATTTTTCAAGTTAAGTAATTCTTGTTTTTGAATGGTGGTAATATTTTAATAAGTTTAAGTTAATTGCAGAACAGAATTCTAAAAGTGATTGAATTTTCCATACACAGCCACACAGTTTTATTTTTCATTTTTAATTTCTATTTCTCTGCTTTGAATTAAAGATAATTATTAACATTTTGATTTATTTTATTGGTAATGTTGCACCACATCAACCAATTTTCTTTCACGGAGTTAATAATATAAATGAACTGCTTCTTATGGAGTTTGGAAGTTTTATGTGTTGTGAATGCCAGTGCATGCCAATGTCCTTGCAGAGTTCCTGAAACGACCAGCACGCCGTTGGAGAGTAAGTTCTCAAGGTAAAAAGGTCAAACATACATTTGGTTTACGTATATCTCTTCTAAAACATTGATCTAGATCATTGGCAATAATTATTATTCCTCCACAAAGCACCACACATAATAAACACACCCAGTTTTCCCAATTCTTTACAGAGGGACCCTTGCGTGGTGCTATAGGAACCCTAATTTGCATAGCAAGGGATAGTTCCCAATCTTTCCCAATACATCAGAGTGGCTTTCAACGTGGCGGCTAAAGAGTTAGGTTGTTTCTCCACCGACAATTTCCCCGAAATCTTTACAAAGGATAAAAATGGGTGAAAGGAAAACAGAACTAGGGTCTCAAAAGTGCTCACTTTACTGTAGACAGCCTATACCTAAAAGTATTTCACAAGGGTTTTGGCAAACACCATCAGTTAGCCAATCAAATCCTGGTTTTGGTATTTCTGTGGCTTCACCAGCATGTGTACTCAAGTTTATGGGCAGCATGCAAAACAATTTAACCAATAGCAAGGCCCCAGTACTACATCAGTGCACCCACCATTAGGCCCTGGGCTACAATACAGTACCAATAGTGCTCAACAGGGTTATTTCCAACAGAATGAACCTCTGAATCTGTTGACACCTCCATTTCCTCCACTAGCCAGAAACGGAGTAGTCATTTCTGTACCTGAAGAGGAACAGCATCCGCATAATGATAGTTTGAGCTAGCCAGCGCTCAGATGATGTGCTAAATGTGCTACCCCGACTTGGTGTTGATGCCTTCTGAAGACCTGGAGAAATTAAATAGAGAGTTGGAAAATTTAGTAAGAACACTCCTGTACTTCCGTGTTGAAAGCTGCAGATAGCATCAGAAATTGAGTAAGAAAGCCAAGTTTGAAGTGGGAGTATTAGTACAAAGTGAATTTACCCTACAAGTTCTTTTTGGGGTGTTGTCATAAAAAATTGTTTTTAATCATTAAAGGACCATTTATAATTAAAGCGAGAATACAACAGAACAGTTGTGAGTTATCTAGTCTTGAAGGCGAAACAAACGGCAGGTACAGTATTATGTAATTGAATCCATGCCATCAGCTCTGTTTACCTGCACAACTAGAAAAGGCAGTAGCTGAATAAAATCTTGACCTAGCAAGCTAAAGAGGTTATCTAGAGCCCTTGGAATTTGACTGGCATATTTAGAGTTAAGGAAATGCTGAAATACGTAAACGTAAATAATAAAATCCTGTGTACAAGAAGCTTTGAGCTGTATTTGCTGCAGCTAATGTTATCAGTGCCATTGCTGTTGTTTAAGGGTCTTATGTCTTGTATATGTTTTGGCTATTTGTTGTTCTTGTTTGTTATTTTTACGATTTGTTAAGGAAGATAGAAGCATAATTTTCAGTACTGCCCCCTTGAGTCGTTTGCCACAACTGCCGAGCTTTGGAGCTTGTCATGTTGGGAAAATTAATTTACTAATAGCATCATATCTCAGTGGCCCAATTTCCAAGTTACAGCTCAGTGTTGCATGCCTGTATAGTTGATATAATTGTAGCAACCCATGCGAAAGTAACTGTAACAGGAAGAATATATTGAAATAAAACCTCACAATTTAAGTATGTGATTTACTGGCTATCCTGTTAGAGTCAATATGCTGAAGGAAACGCATAACGCCCTGACTTATACTCAAGAAAAGAAACGAGATAACATCCTGAAAATTTAATTAAGAGTTATCTTATGTGAACATGCACATACATGTATATTCCTACACATTTATAATACTGTAATGGTTATTAAACTATTTGGTTCTCACTTGTGGTTGTATTTAATCCAGTGTAGCAACGGTTTTGGCGTGATAAACCATTTTTTATTAATCCATGTTCTTGGTGTATTCTTATGATATGTTCTCCGCGTCTAAAATGTCCACACTTCACATCAGTGTTCCCTATTATGTGATACGATTGTTGAGAGCTTCATGTTATATTTCTTCCTGTGTATATTTTTGCTGTATTATTACTTATTCTTTGATTCATTGTCGTATTGTTTTATTTTAATTATCATATTTAGAGATTTAGAGATATTGTTAAAATAATGGAGCTATTGCTCTAGTAACATGCATTCTCTTATACTGTCATTAGTAATTTTCTATACATGCTCATTAGATGGAGAGTATTTAGGCAGTTGTACCACTTTGTATTTTTTCACACCACCTTAAACCATCCTCAGGCATATAATGAATTAATTATGAATAGAGCAATTACATTGCCCAAGAAGAACATGAACTGAGAAGTGCATATATTTTACATAAATTTGTCTACAATAATCAGTGATAACATATAAAACTGTGAAAGTACTAATTGTACTGTCATGTGTACACCTCCCATTTAATGGTAACTGGGATACTAAACACTGCACAAGTTCTACACGTATAACCACAATTAGTTAACTAGCTAAGATCGGAGCTGAATCACAAGCCCTTATTTACTTTGGGTGTGGATTTAGTTGCCGGCTGGGTGTGGAGCCTGCCACGTTGGGGTAGTTTCAGACGTTTGCTTGGCGACTCGAATCCCTGATTTTTAAGTGTCAAAAGCTAGCTGGAACTGTGTGGTATTTTTACCAGTGGACTGTTTGGTGATTGAGGTAGTGTATATGGACCATTGTGATGTCATTGTCATGAAGGACATTCAAGTAGTGTCAAACTATTACTGGGACTGACTGTCGTGTTGGGGTGCTTTCCCAGGGTACAGTCTGGGGCGGGTTGGTTTCCTCACCGGAACAAAATCGGGGGAAGTTAAAATTATTTTGGGGAACACCTTACCTTGACACGCCTGGCAGGGGATCTCTCTCGCTGGTGGTGGTGGCCGAACAGCGGCCGGTGATGGCTGCTGTGAAGCGGTGTCCAAGTAGTAGTCAATGCTAAAGGTAGGTACTTGGTTAGGAGGGTATTCTGCGAGTATAGGATTGTATTGTAGCAATAAATCCTGATACTCTGTAATCAATAAATGTATTTTATGGGATTGATGCAATGTTCTAATTGGAGGTTCAAACAAGGGTGGGAGTATCCGCTTGTTTCTCTAGGTATCTGATTTCTTTCATTAAATTTTGGACATCAAACTTTCGTTTGTACTTTACACCTCCTTTGCAAACATGTCATCTGATTGCCGTAATAAACAAAACCTGTAATTAGCTGGTGTATCACGTAGCCTGTCTTGTAGAACTGTACACTTAACTTCCACCCCAATATTCCTACCCGGCTGTATAGTGATGGGTGGAAGGTACTGTATGTAAAGCAGTGCCTGCAGGGTACCAGTGGACAGGTGAGGTTTTACTGTGGGTTCAGTGTTTGGAGCATTCCTCTCTCCTCTCCTTTAGCTTTTCAGTGGTGAGGTGGAGTAGGGAGGTACTTCTATCACAGTGAACCACAAGTAAAAGATGTTGACCTGCCTTGGTGGCTTATTATGTGAGGCCTCTACTATTCCTTATTAAGAAATTTGAGTTTTGCCTGAAGGGCTTCAGTTAAAGAATATATTCTTTGATAGCAATGTCTAGACGGCATATTGAAAATACGGTAACTGTTGTGCACTAGGAAGGAAAGAGTTATGTCAATGGTAATAGCTTTTATTACAATTGCGTTTGAGGATGCACTCTCCTAATCATATATGAAAAAATAGGGATGAGTCTAATTCAGACAAAGGCGACATGAGGAAAGTAATAATATAGTGTGATGTGAATATCACATGATTGTAAATAGCCACAAGATAAATACTAAAGTAATTAATATTTAATGCTAATGTGTTCTGAAGGAACCTAATGTGAATTGTACCAGAAGGGTACTGAAGAACTATAGGAAGGTTATCGAGAATGGGTAGGTGGTTGACGGTGTTGGCAGGCCCTCTGGTGGCATCGACTTCCGGAAGACTTCTGGAACAGGAGATTGCCAAAGAGGTGAAAGATCCTCTGGACTGCTGGCGGGATCTCCGGAGCAGTTGGGCAACGTCGAAAGTCAAAAACCCTCTGGAGGTCATGAGGTAGCCGACGCAGTGCAAAGGGATCTAGCAGCTAGCGGACCCTGTTAGTACTATCTTGGGCCATTATAACGCGAGACAGGGGGATAGAGCTTACCCTTTGTAGTGCTAACACCTTCCAGTGGCCATGACAGCGGTGAAGGTGTAGCAGACTGCTCTGAGGCCATGTTTTGGAAGGCCTTGTATAGTGACTATTCCAGCTTGGTGGCACTCTGAAGGATGAGGGGAAAGCTGGCTCTGACCTCTTGGGATTAGGTCTTGTGACGTCATGCATGGGTGACTAATTCTTATCCCTGCGGCTCTCGCCATGTAGCTGTGAGGTGTTGTGTACTGGACAGCCTGCCATCTAGGAGGCAGTGAATGCTTTGGTGGGTGGCGCGTAGCTGTCCAGTGGTGGGATTGTGAAATACTGCTGCTGTCCTAGAGTAGCGGGTAATTCAAACTGTAGCGGAGTGATGACACTGCTGACAGCTTTGTGATGTGTAGCTTTGCTTAGTAGGCCCACGTGTTTGAGTCTTCATAAGGGGACTGTTCCCAAGGTGCCCAAGTAGACAAGTGTCCTGTCTCCCTTTCTTCCTTCATCAACTGTATTCCAAGGTAGAATGCAGTCTCAAGTAGTGGACATCATAATAGCGCAAAAAGTGTTGCACGTCAATTGCCCCTCCTCAGTTTCGAAGTAGGCACATCCTGGAATTAAATTGTAAAAATTTTAATATTGTTCTTATAGGTATGGGTGACTCCTCTTTCTCTGGCTGCCTCTCTTCTGTAGTTGATGCTGCTCTGTGTGCAGCACCTAGAGCGGGTGGCATGCGAAGTCATCTGAGTTCACCCGGCGTGACATCTGCTATCCATTAGCCGGTGACGGACTGTCTCTTTTTGCTTTATGCTGTCTCTCCCTCTTCCATTCCCCTTTCACTTCTCCTATACCATCCTGGAGTAGCGGGCCAGTATCTCAGCTGGGCAGCTGGGTCCATTGTGCTCTCTACCAAAAGGGAAGGTTAGGATGGGGAAGGAAGAATGTTATGGTCTAGGCGTGAGGTTTTTTTAGACTGTTTTCTAGCATCCCTGCATGTAAAAAGAACCCCGGACCTTTGTAATATTTGGATATGCCAGTTCACATGTACAAAGGTATGTCTTACTGTTAATTTTAATGTAAATTCCAAGTAGTTTAGTACTATGTATTAAAAATTATTTCATTTGCAGTTACGAGTGCCAGTACTTTACTTGGCAAGCTTCACACAACGCACATCTTTCCTTGACCTCGCAGAAGACATCTTCAGTTACGTAAGGGACAGGTATTTTATTGGAGAGTATGTGGAGGTCTGCTTGAAAAATGAGATGTGGTAAGTACATAGTGAATATTTTTAGAAATTTGACTCTCTCTATGGTAAAAATATAACCTTTTATTTATTTGAGTTGAATAAAGCAATCACGGTTTGTCTTGTAACACTTTTAATTAAATATTTACGATGAAAATAAAGTGATTTACTTTATTAGAAAAGGTTGAAAGGAAACCAAAACAGATGTCAAACAAATAATTAGATTTCTTTCACAAACAAATACATGACTGTGGGAATGTCACATAATTTATTTTCATAAAATGTGTCTCCACATGTTTTTTTTTTTTTTTTTTTTTCAAAGATGATTATGGAAATATGAATCCGACTCGCAGGTTAAATTGATGTACATAATATAGATATGGAAATAGCACTATGTATGGCAAAAGACTGCGATGATTTAAATTAATTAACAAACTGTGTTCATACAAAGTAAATCCCCGATTTTGCTAGCCCAGATTTTGTAAAAGTAGCAACTTTATGACGTTCTCAGGAACTGTTATAAAAGTATTTTTAAAAATTGTAGGCTAAATTATGATAAGTTGAAATCAAAGTTTATTAAAAATATGTTTCTTAATATGTGGTAGTAAAATACAGGGGTTGTGTTGCTGCCATTATTTGGTATATTACAGTGTGTAAAATAAAAGTAGTATGGTGAAAATCTGTTAATAATGGTCTGGGTCATACCTAGTGTGCCTACTTGTGTTTGTGACTCAAGACAATGTTAATAGAAGCTTTGCACCCTTATTATTGTGTAGCTGTGCTCATAGCAACAGAGTTAGGTACCTCCAACTATACAAAAATGGGTTTTACGATGGTAACAATAGGGATTCCCTTCCTTTCTTTCTGCCTACTGCATGATATGTACATTTTAAGACTTAAGCTGTGGTCGCCTTCTTTTTGTGTATAACTCAAGAATAACTGATTTCAAAATAGACTCACGATTTTGCATGGGAAAACCAAATTCATATACCTGTGTCATCACTATAGTGCATGTTGTTCTTTGTTGTTTACATGCAGATGCCTTAGCGGGTTACATGTGCATTTGTATTTATTTTTTTAATATTTTGTGTTTTTAAGGATTATAATGTTTTTGCTACATCGCAGAACATTGGCAAGTGTTGTATAGTTCCACTATGCAAAAATATAACGAAATGTAATTTTGATAAGATCTTGCAAATACTGTAAGTGATAACACATAGCATAGCGGAAAGGCTGTCTGAATGTAGTTAGAGCTGTAAAACGCTTGTCAATTTTGCAACAAAAGTACAGGTTTTGTGTGTGAAGATAATTTCAGCATTAAGCAAATGTGTGGTGTTCTTACCATAATTGCATAGGCCTAATTGGTAACACAGTAATGTTTTTTTTTAAAAGGTGATGGATGACTCTACTGTCAAGGAAAAATTGCAGTTACGTTTCGTAAAAACTAATAATTTGGTTTAGTTACACTATGACACAGGTATTGGTTTTTGCTAGGGATTGGTCAATTCAATTCTTTGATTCCTCGATACCCCTGATTCTTCCATTAAAATGATTCCTGTGTACCTGAAAGTTGATTCTGTGAGTAAATGGTAGTGCATAAAACAATGTACTATACATTAAACTATACCGCAAAACATTCCTTGAATATTTTATATAGCGAAATACTCTATGCAACAAAATGAAAGTAAACTCTGTCTCGGCCAAATGTGTAATAAAGCATTTTTTACTACCATTTTTACCGAAATCATTTTTATTGGTAACAATGAAATTCTCATTATAAGAAATGGCAATGCGTGTTAATGTGTGTGTGTGTGTTTATATATGTATATATACACACACACAAACACACACACACACACTTGTAGATGACAGGTCACGTTCAATTGTATATTTATTTCACATTCAAATTGTGTTTCTATTAACGTAAAATTAAAACTAACTTTTTTGTGTGCATCAAAGATGTGTGGGCATGCATCACTTTTAAACACAATTTCTCCACAACACTAGTGCTGGCAGACATGTTTCGGTGCCACAACAGTGTTATAGTCCATTCACGGTATCTTCGGATGTTTCTGGAGCCTTGCTAAATTTCTACTTTTATTTACCAATTCTGTACCTTTCCACTACACGTAAACATAAACACTGCCATGTGACTTCTACTTTTATAACTGTCAAATGCGTTGTTTACTGTTTGCAGCTGTTCCAAAAATTTAGTTGTATTTCAGAAACCATTTTGTACGAATGTTCACAATTTAGGCCTATGGCCATATTAAGGTCAGCTTTATGACTTTTTAACAATGTCTATGTTGACAGTTCTTATGGTTATTATTTTACATTGTTGACATATTTGTTATACACAACATAATACGTTACATTTAATACACGTCAATATTTTGCCACTATTGTGTTTAACCTTGTTGGAATAAAAATCAAATTGGAGGAACAACCATTCCAACGAACAGACACAGTAAATTCAAGCATGTAACTTGTCACTTATTTTTTGTATGTAGCAGTGACAAACTTGAAAGATAGTGGTGAACATGCACACAAATAATAGGCCTACGGTAACTTTTATTCCGCTCATATTTCTGTGCATTGCTACTTACTGTTTTTTAGTTTTATTTCATAATTTATTTAAATTTATCTGGCTGGGCTTAGTATTTTTTTGGGATTGTGGCAAACATTCAAATCACAGAAACCTAACCACATTACACAACTGTGTTTCAAACAGCTAGGGCAAAGGTACAATGTTGTGATAAATAGACATGACTTAAAAATAATTTACTATGTCATAAAATCAGTTCACAGTTAAAGCTTATAAATTTGACACTTCCAATATTTACAATAATTACATACACACTGGGCCAGCTACGGCTACAACGCAGCCACGCAGTGATCATGACACACGTTTCAGTATATTTATTCCTGCAGTGGTAACAAATGTATCACATCATAACTTACCTAGGTAGGCTTAAAAAATGCAACATGTACACACTTGATGTAATTTGAAGTATTTTTTGGAGTGCTTCGTTGCGCGCACAGAGCAACACCACGCCACACATACTGTCGCCACTCGCCACAACTTCAGATATGTAGCCCACCTGCCATCACATCTAAATGTATTTAAATAAGTATTCAAACATTAAAATCTCTTTTCAGTCGTAAATTACAAATTCAAAAATCATTATTTTGCTGTAATAAGATTGAAATGTGTTAAAATTAACAACGTATATAATTTCCTACTACTACTAGTGCTGTGAAACTTCCTGAAAGGGGGGGGGGGGGAAGCGTAACAAGATCCGCTCAGCTGACTTTCTTCCTAGGTCGAATAAACAAACACCATGACACTAGGTCCTACGCATTATATTTTGTGCAGTTATTTTAAACTTCAACAATGAAATATGTTTCCATTGGGGTTACCTAAATATTTAAATATTTCAATAGGCAACAATTAATTTACAAATTTTTTACCAAAAATCTTGGTTAAAATTATATTTTATCTTTAGCTATTTCTTACTAGCTGTTGTCAAAACATTGCTGCTCTCACCATTTTTAATTCGTATTGAATATGTAATAAATATTACACGTTATAGACGATACTATGGTAAAGTATCTTTATTATTAAGTTAATCGGTGTTATAAACTTGGGGTTTACAAGTTATTTAAAACACAGGTTAACATATTACTCCTAGGGTGATTTTTCAAAGGTTTGTTTCAAAATATCAGAAGAAATGAATGGACTATAGCTACATCATTGGCATGCATATTCAGTCCACATCTATGACTTGTTTACATTTTTTACCCTATTTGCGAGTTCAGCATCCTCCAGTCTATAATCCACTGTCTTATGTGCAATCATGCAGATATTGATTGCTCATTGGTTACTTGCTCCTACAGTGGAAAGTGACAATTAGGTGTGAATTTTGTTTGTTTCTCATTGGGTCCAGGGTTCTCCAAGAGGTGTCAAACAATGCATGGACCAATGGAAAAGGTGACACAAATGTAAGAGTTTTCAAATTGTAGCTTGCCCTAAAATTTATCGGCAAATTTTTCAGGTCTCTACATATTTAACATAGTTTTATGATTTATTTATGTATTTGGTTTTCTACATACATGTGAAATAAGCATGTATCAGAAAAGAGCGTGGAAAGTTAAAAATAAATGAAATTTTTTTAATTATACGAATAAAACAACAACCTTTCAACATTTTCCAAACAAGATAATAAGCATTTGTTTAAAATCTGGTGCAAGTTAAAAATTTACATGCTTTAAATTTAAAAAATAGCTTAAAGTTGGAAAGAAGTGATAAAAAGTTGAAGAAAACTTGAAAATGTTCAATGAACCAAGATACTGTACATGCTTCAAACATAACCTAGAAGCTGGGGAAAAGAACCCAGCAACATATTGTTTTTCAGAGGTAAATGTGATATAGTGTTCTTAAATTAAAAAAATGAACCAATACATTTTGTGCTAATGCTGCATTTCATTACAATATTTTCATTGGGATTTAACTGTAGCATAAACATAGTAAAAAACAAACCCCTTCAGTCTCATCACAAAGAGGTTTTCCTTTGTATTTTTATTTCCAACACTCTTGAAAAGCACAGTATGTCAATTTAAAAAAAATCTACATTCGTAAGCCAAGAAGTTGTTTTAATCCAAAAATGTTTCCAGTGAGATCACTTCCAATAAGTTTAGACACACAACTACTTATGATTGAATACCAATATTATCACTGTATTATGTACTTGGAATTTACAAAAAAGAAATGTTATTGTGTGAAAGAATTTTCTTCACACTGTAAGTATTGCATTGCAAATGCTAATTTTAATAATCAGAATACTCCGAACCATAAATCGAAAATTGAAAATGAGGAATTGAACTTGGAATTGGAATCTGGGAAAAATGAATACTTGACCTTTCCCTAGTTTTTGCTTTTTGTTACTAAAGTATGAAAATATTTATCAGATAGAAATTCAAATGATATATTTGAAAATTACTGTTTAAATTGGGGTCATGTACTTCGGTTTATGCCTAGTACATATGTATATGTGTAAAACAGTTCTTTAATAAAACCAGTATTAGCTATGGAAGCTTAATCCTGTCCTTAGTTTTTTGGCCTAATTTCAAAATATGTTTTGGGATACCAAAATAACGTAACCAATTACTGTCCGTAAGGAAATACAGTTTGTCAAATATGCCGGAAGAAAGTTTAATGTTGGGGAAAATTTAATGGTATGTGTTTTGCAGGAAAATATTTAAATTACGTATAAAGCATAAATCCAAAATAAAAATGGTTTTTTTAAGTGAGAGTAAAATTGTTGAATAATATATTTACCTACAAGTTAAAATTTATGCCTAATGCTGTACTAAAACAGTATTTGAAATGGTGACAACATTTCAAACATCGATGAAGAAGGTGACAGTTGAAGAAAAGTCAGGTTAAAACTGTCAGTAAATTTTGCAAGAAACACAAGTTTCCATTAACAGTTTCATTCCTATTTCATAGTTTCTGTAATCCACGGCAACCAGGTGACAATACGTTCGCAAGCAGACTCTAAGATGGTGAAACCAGAACATGTAAAACTATGTCACACACACCAATAGGAAACTATTTTAATTGTTCATGAAGAAGTTGAAAAAATGTTAAATTTTGAGATAGTGATAATTAGAAAAATAAAGTGTGCATTGGAATAATACTTCGCCTGGTAGTATTATATACAGTAATTATTTTAATGGTATCAATAAAGGTGTAACTGATTTTTCAGAAAAAATCTCTGTTATGAGGTTCTTAGGAACTGCCAAATTCCAAAAAAATAAGGAAAATATTGAAAAATATGTGCAAAGATGTTGATTAGTGATAAAATATTATTGTTATAATGTCATTGCCCCTTATTGGTATGCTATAGTAACAAAAACTGAGACAATAAGTGAGCATTATAGTAATGCAAGGTGTGCAGATTAGAAGAAAGGCGATACACTAAAGCAGTTAAACAGGCCATCTAATGCAACACATTTGGATAGAAGAAAGGAGGGTATACACTGAATTAGCTGAACAGGGTGTCCCTTCACAGGCCCCTTTATCCCCACGCAGTTGGTCATGAGAGGGAGTTCTTGATTATGCAGTGCTGGTCGTTAGGCAACACACTCCCGCTTTCCAACCATGTAAAGTGAGGAAACAAAACTGCACTTGGCAATTGGAGTCATCTTAGTACAGCCAAGGCCTATCTTTACAACCTCCAGTAATTACTAATTCAACACCACATCCTCTCATTTTTTGATGTACAATCCCACTTAGTCCTTGCCATGAGTTACACAGCGTTCGGGCTTGGTGCTTGCACATTATTTGGCAACAAAGGGGTGTCATGTTTGCTCTGTACAGGATATCAGTTTATTCAGAAAATGTGTGTATATGGAAATAGTAAAATAACTGTATTTTGCATTTATTTCGTACACTATGAGAAACACGCATCTCTATGGATGAATATTGGAAAGAATGTTCACTCTATATTTTTGGGCAGTCACAATACCCGTTCGGTATTCCAGGCATTTCCATTACCTGAAATACTGCCCAAAATTTTGGGTACCCGACCACCCCTAATATTTAGATGTGATGGTTACAATTCAAAGTTGGCAAGCAGTAGTGGTGACTGGTGATGTGACATGACCTGGCGTGTTGGTGAACGATGCATTAATTGCTCCTCTTGTGAAAAATACTTCAAGTTAATGCACGTTAAGTTTTTTAAACCTACCTTGGCAAATTACAATGTTGTGATAAATCGGTTATTTCATGGCACGAATAAATATTCTGTAACATGCGTTATGAGCTTGTGTGTGAAAGAGTATTATTGTCTTTATGTTATGCTTAATCAGTGTGTGTGTGTGTGATTGCAAATATTGGACATGTGAAATGAATTTAAGTTTTAACCGTAAACCAATTGTTATGACGAAATTAATTTTTGAAAGTCACGTCTGTTTACTCATCACAGCGTAACTTTGCCCTAGGTGTTGGAAACACAATTGTGTAACGTGCTTTAGTTTCTGTGATTTGATCATTTGCCACAATCCCAACCAAATACTAAGCCAGGTAAATTTAAATAAATAATGAAATAAACCTACAAAACAGTAAGTACCAGTACATAGAAATATGGGTGGAATGAAAGTTATGGTAGGCCTATTTGTGTGCATGTTCATCACTATCTTTTAAGTTTGTTGCTGTTACGTACAAAATGTAAGCAACATGAGTTACATGCTTGAATTTAATGTGTCTTTTCGTTGGACTTGTACCGTATTTTAATATTTATTCCAACTTAGGACATCCTTTTCTTACCCCGCAGTTGTAACAGGGTTAACCCCGTCGTGGCAGAATCCAGTTAACTCTCGAGCTATCGTTATACAGAGTACTGCCAAGAAATGTCCATACATGTGGGATTTCTGTAAATTAGGTTTCTGAAATGTACATCAACAAAATACAACTTTTAACCTTACAAAACTTTGTTGAGTATAGTAAGAGCTGTACATTATCTATGAATAAATTTTAGAAAATAAACGCAATTAAAATGGGAATTTTAGAAAAAGTATTATTGTAAATAATACATTAAAAAATATTTCACGTAAACTTGTTTAAATAAAGAAAACAACGGCTCAAAATACTGTATATAATTGATTGTAATCCAATTCCAAATGCAAGCTAACCTAAAAATTCAAACCCTTTGAAAATGAAAACAATATGACACCAAATGCAAGTCAAATTTTGAATGTTCACCGGCACTCCTAATAGTTATGAAAGTGCGGAGAAGTTATCAATTGGGTAGTGTGTTCATGACAGCTGGTTAGTTTGGGGTGAGGGGGGAGGATGCCGCTCCACGCCACTACGCGTTGCTGACACATTGTGCCCGTGGCAAATGTCTGTCTTTTAAAGTAATTAATAATATTTTACTGCTAAGAAAACATGTAATTTTGAGACAGAAATTAATAAATAAGGTGATTATAATTGATTTCTTCACTGTCTTTAATAATTAATCATTCAAAACCACGTCCTCTGATTTTCCCTGTCATGAACACGAGATACATTGCACTCGGGCTTGGTGCTTACCCATTATAATACGACTAAAGAGGTTGAACAGACCCTTACAGGATATCACTTTATTCAAAAGATGCTGTTCTATTGAAATGAATTAATATAAATCCTCCGATTTCCCTGCAGGAAGTTACTGAAAATGAAATTTAGGCTTGGTAATACAATTCGCTCTATGTAAAAACAATTTTTGGTGACAAGAGGAGGTCAAATATATGCTTCTGGGAATGTTATTTTATTCGCGAAGATGCTGCCTCTTGAGTTAAATAAATATGACATTTTAAAATCATCTTAATTTTATGCCAGATACAATGACACATCAACCTTACGGGAAAAAATGACCTTTAATGACAAAAGAAATCATTGTTGCAAATAATTCAAAAAGCAAAATTGGGTTCTCTATACTGACACAATGATAATCTTAAATCATGCACCCTATAATAGCAGGGGCACACACACTTTACACCAATCTCAATACACCGTCTGGCCCGACATTGGAGACACCTTATATTTCTATTTACTATGCAATTTTATTTGTGATTGTGTTGATAAAGTGTGAGCAATGCATATTCTTGACATAATCTCTACGTTCACCAGGTGCAGTTTATTTGGTCTAGGCCGGGGCTAGCATGTGAAGGCAAGCACGCACAGCTGAGAGACTTGTTTTTGTTTTGTTGACTCCAACTTCCCCTCTCGAAGGCATGTGAGGGGAGGAAGGTAGGTGCGTGGCTAAGAGAGACAGAAAGAGGGGAGAGAGAGGCTGCTAGGTCACCACATTCTTGCTATAGGTAACCACTTCCCCTCTCGATGGTGTGTAAGGGGAAGAGCAAGCCAGTGTCTCACGTCGCACCACGCCGCAGTGTCAGACATGTTGAGAAGGCAGGCAGTGCGATGCAGAGCAATGATAAACGGTGGCGCGCCTGACTTTTTCACAGCCAGTTACTAGATGTTAGCATAAACAGCCCGCTTAAAAACGATCGTTGTGGGAAATATTAGTTGAAGGAACCTAAAATATATTTTGACGCACCATGCGATGATACAAGCTGTTTGTGTTTAGAGTTGTTCTGATACAGATACTATATATAGGTATCGGCCGATACGTCACTGTTTCCAGATGTATTTTTGTATCGAGTATGTTATCGGGCTGATATATTAGTATCGGTTGTAGACAATTAAGTCAGGTTAGTACTTTCTTTAGAGATAAAAATTACAGTATTTCGGTGTGTATACAGTAATACCTCATTAATTCCAAGTCAATTAATTCAGAATCATATATGATTCAAAGTGTGTAATCACCCGCAAACGGAAGAATAGGATTTTATATGATTGTGCCATAGTTTTCACGTCTGTACTGGTTTTTGTCGCCTCTTGCGCCCTTTGAAGAGGCAAAAAGATGCGACAGTGCCACTAACTGCGCAAAGTTAGGAGAGTAGGACAAAGAAAATGCCTGGCTGCCTGTTGTGACAGTTGGAGGGAGGAAGGAAGCTTGGTGCTGTGTGGGCGTGGCTTGATAATGGAGAGAGAAAAGGAGAGTAGCGGTGTGGGCGTGGAAGGAGGAAGGAAGCCAAGCAGTGTGTGGACGGTGTGGGAGGGATGACTGACAGCCGGTTGAGGGTGGACTGTAAAGGGGAGCGATTAAGGGGGGGAAAGCAAAGAAGAAGCAGGGAGTAAGTGACCTGACATAAAACCTCATACCACACTCACACAGCAATCCGACTTCAACCTTGTCCTCCGACCAGGGAGAGTGCGACCTGCGTTTTCTCGTTGTCTTCGACACCTTAGCTTGCGGCATACACCCTGTACACTGTGGTCGGCCTGGAAACAGGTCACCTAGAGAATAGCCCCCTAGGGGTCAGTGGCCACAGTGTGCAGCACCGATCTAAGCACATTTCTGACAACACTAGCTCTTCAATTGCATACAACACATTGCGAATCTCTCCAGCTGATCCTTTCTCCCCCTTCCCCTCCCCCCTGCTCCGGGGTATGGAGTCGGACGGGGGAATGTCTGACTCGGGTGGTCTGGTGCGAATTCAAATCACCGAAAGGGACACTGCAATACTGAAAATGTTCTCGCACTTGGCTGGTGCAGTTAAAACAGATCCAGGAAATTGCTATATTCAATTCCCTGCAAACTCACCAGAGGCTCAATTCATGCAAAGCATAATGGTTTCCCCCCCTCACTTGTCAAATAACAAAAATGCATGGACTTGGAATTCCAGCAACCAAAAAGAAAGGGGAAAGTCAGTAAACAGGACACCACCACCCACAAGGACAAACGCCTCCGCCATTTGTTGTCTGAGGCGAAGAACACGGAAATCCCGATTTTGAATCATTTTGCCTCTTTGAAGGAGGTCACAGACGAGGTTGGAATTTTCCGATCGGTCCGGGACA
This sequence comes from Dryococelus australis, assembly GCA_029891345.1. NCBI lineage: Eukaryota > Metazoa > Arthropoda > Insecta > Phasmatodea > Phasmatidae > Dryococelus > Dryococelus australis. Next base: position 69,914,933 of record CM056997.1, read on the forward strand.
AAATTTAGCCTCTTTTAACAAAACTACTTTGCGTTTGCATCGCACCAGTCATTCCAGCCCAGTCATGCATTTAAATATACCGTAGTTTTTTAAATTCACTATGCAGAAACCTTATTACTTTAGTACTTATTTCTCAGTACTTATTATTATTTACAGCAAAAACACTGAAATAATTTTCGCGCAACTTAACTTCACCACACCACAATGAAACCTGTTTATTATATTAAGCCTTTGCCACTCCAGTCATGGGAAAATAATTTTTGACAGATTATTTTAACTTCACGTGGCAATTAACTTCCGCTTTTCTTACCACATTGTCACCAGCCCCCTCACAGGGGCTTGTGACAGCACAACAAATGTCCTGAACTGTAAAATTCTGCGCTGATTAATTCGATTAACTTCACCACTCTCCTTTATCCTATACAGACAGGGAAAAGGAGAGTAAACACAGCTTTGGAAACAGTTCCCAGGTGCTACCCTGGGAATCCTGTACAGTAATGTTTGCTTTGCAGCATTTAGTATTTTTGTTGAGGGGGGAGGGGGTTATATTCTCCTCGCCTCCACAATCCGATAACCGTCTGAACAGTCTGGGTGGCCAAGGGACCGATCCACCCCCGTGCTGAGGGAGTAGCGTCCCAGTGATGTAAAACCGGCGGCTGACACAAAAACAGCGCTGCACTTGGCTCCAGGCAGGGTGGGATTGAGACACCATTTGCCCGAAGTGCATTCATAGTAGAGGGAGCGATAGGGTTCTGGCTACCATGGCTGCAGTTTTTAACCAAACTTTACTTTTTTTTTGTTTTTTATATTTTGGCGTAGCAATTAAAGGAAACAATTCACAACACCTATAGTTTACTGCAAGTGAACATATAATTAATGACAAGATAAATACGATAAACTTATTTTTTGGGCTATTTCCTGCAAATTTTGCCATTTTTAAACCAAAAATTTTATGGTTCCCCCAAAACAGGGCTGTAACTTCGAGAGGGTAGTTATGTCCGGGGCTGTAGTTGTGTTTACTTTGGAAAAGGAAAATGTGCATTTCTTTAATACACATAAACAACATTTTTTTTTCAAAAATAGATAATTCTAAATTATGTAATTCGAAGTCGAAAAATTAGGTCCTGATCACTTTGAATTAATAAGATCGTACTGTACGTTGCACGTTACAAAAAAAAAAGAAAAAAAAGAACAACTAAATTGCATCCATCAACAATTTTTTGTGCTCCCAGCAAAATTCCTATTTAAATAATGTTCACATTACCTTTTATCATTTGTCACATTTTGCGCTGATCAAAGTATATTTTGGGTCCCGTCACCTAAGATTTTATGCAACTGTAGTTTTTAAGCTTGTTGTTTATGAAACAGCTAGTAACTTAAGTGAAATATGTCGTGCGCGCCGCCATTTAAAACTGCTCTTCGGCACGCTGTCTGATGTCTCGTCTTCCCAACACATCTGTCGAGTCGACACTGGTTCATTTTCAGTAACTTCTTGTTGGAAAATCGGAGGAATTATATTAATTTATTTCAATAGACATGTGTCTTTGAATATTACCATGTGCATGTGCCTATTCGACACCTATTGCCGTCTAATAATGGGTAGGTAAGCATCGAGCCGAGTGGAGTGTAACTCAAGACAGGGAAAATCAGAGGACGTGGTTTTACATCATTAATTATTAAAGACAGTGAAGAAATCACTTATAATTGCCTTATTTCTGTCTCAAAATTACAAGTTTTCTTTGCAGTAAAATACGATTAAGTACGGTACTTGTAACAGACAAACATTTGCTATGTGTGCAAGGTGTCGCCAACAAGTAGCGGCGTGGAGAGAAGTAATCCTCCTGCCGTCACTCCCCTTCCACCTCAAACCAACAGCCATGACATTGCCTGATCGATAACTTCTTCGTGCACTCTTAGCTGATAGTGCATGCTGGACATTTAAAATTCGGCTTGCATTTGGTCATTATTTTCATTTTCAGAGGGTTTTAAAGTTTTAGGTCAGCTTGCATTTTTTTTGGGTTACAATAAATTATATACGGTATTTTTTTTTACAAGTCTGGGGGAAATGTTTTTTAGTTTATTATTATGAGTAATACTTTTTCTAAAATTCAGTGTGAAGCTCATTGATGTCGGCACAGGTATCGGTATCGAAAAACACTGTATCGGGACAACTGTAGCTTATGTTAACTTTATTTACATGGGAATTTCGCCGGGACCACAGAAAATTGTTGGTGGATGCGATAACGATATATTGAGAGTTGACTGTATATTAGATAGCTCTCCATCGGCCAGGGTGACGGAAGGCCCTGTGCCGGCTAACCCCAGAATTATGTCACACGCAAATCTACCTGCTGTGCGACACAAATAGGAGAGCCACGTAGGACCAATACATTCTCCACCTTCTGCGGCCACAGAAGGTAAATAGCTAGCTAACTCGCCTCTCATGAGTGAGATTTTGAACACGCCAAGAGTTGAACTTTTTGTACCGCTTGTATTTTTATTTCTTTTCCAACAGGAGAATATATCTATAAAATTATATTTGTGGTTCAATACCCAAGCCTTTCATTTATCTTGTGAATGGCACATTTAAAAACAAAGGACCATGAGGAGAAACACACTCGACACTGACACATATTTTATACTTTTTTTTTCTCCCGGCACACACTGCCGCTACGGTCAGAACTCCAGCGCACAGCGGAGAGTGCTACAGAGGCACTTAACGCTGTCTTCAAGGGATGATAGTCTACATAACCTCCGAAAGAATGGCAACTTATTCATCGCCCTAATGAATCTCAGTCGCACCAGTATGGTGGTGGGGATTGACTCGTGATACTTTCTAGCTAAGAAGATAAATAGTTTCACTTCATCTATGCGCCTCTCTCGAAAGTGCATTGAACGAGCTTTGAATTGTATGATTACTAGCAGAGCGGCTACAGGATATTTCCTGGTTTTGGGGATTATTACAGACATGACAGAATTGTACTGTTCATCAACAGCAGTCAGTAAAAAATGCCTAGCCTCCCTTCGAGAAAAGTCAAGTGTGAATAAGTCAGTGATCAAGCCATTACTTCCACCCCCCTGAGTGAACAGATAGTTGAAGGGTGCGCCGAGAGATAGTGCCACCTGCGCTCCAGTACTACAATGGTCACCAGCAGACAACCCTTTGCTCCATCCACAGAGAAATGCACATTGAACCCACGCTCCAGGGCCCAGTGAGCCCTTGGCTGCGAGGATATGTACCACTGCTCTGACCGGGAAATGCCAGGTGTCTTGCATCTTGTGAGAGCTACTTCACTCTAGCAGTTTGCTTCACCTCCTCGTACACTGGGGCTCTCTGTCTGCTACACCGTCTAGATGCTCTTCAGCATCGTTGCAGCCTCCACCCAGATCTTCCAGAAGCCCTCCCACTGAAAACCTTTTAGAAGACGCCTGTCATCCTAGTCACTTGCCTATGGTAATTGCTACCCTACGCTCCCTTCAGGAAGTGGGCCCCCTATGTCCCTTCAGGACATGGACACAGTATAGATGGGGAAAGTTGATTTAGCTGTGTTAGTCAAAACTGCCACCCTTTAGTTTAGAACCAGGTCCCCTTCACCTAGATAGCGTAGTCGATTACTTCCGGTCTGCTCGAGGTAGTCAGGAGGTAGTACGGGGCTCCGTGTTTTATTCCTTTCGGAATAAACACGTTCCTAACATGCATTGTTTTCTCATTTCCTTGAGTACACCTAGAATCCTAATAGACATCATGTCCCATCAGAGTGAAGCAGGAGACCAGGGATTGAACTGAATATTTTACAGTGTAGGACTGTGAGCTCCCCCTCAGGGACTCGTACGTCGGCAAACATGCCATTCGATGGCCACCCGTTCTGTGCACCTTGTGTACCTAACGGTAGAGCCACAACCACTAGTCATACTTCCCTAGAGAGGAGAGACCACCAGACCAACTTGTACTCCATCCACCGTACCATGTGAGTTGATGGAGGGAGTATTTGGTTGGCTCTGGGTTGGGCCTGACTGGGGTAACGGCTAGGCTCGGCGTTGGCCCAGTGGCCGAGACGGCAGAACCCTACTAGCCAGGAAACTGTAAGTCACGTGCTCCTATCTGGCTAGATACGGTTTTGAACCTGATGTCTTTTACAAAGAGAGGTGGGAAAGGCCTGAAGGAAAGGAAGACTAACCTCTACCTACCAAGCTACCTGGATCTGCATCCAGACCAATAAGGCACTTAGCCAAGACACACCCTGGGAATGAGCTCAGGCAGCCTGTAAGTTGGTGGGGCTTCGCCCCCCAGCTCCCTCCCCTTCTCTGTCTTCAGCTCCACAGGAGGTTCCAGAACCCCACACTCCATTGTTGCCACCATCCGTCAAGGAGAGAAGGTGCCCTTGGGTTGGCCTGCCCCTGGTTCTACATCAGACGTCACCTCAGCCCACAGAGAGCCGCCAACAGCAGCAGCAGTTCTATCCGTAGCAGCCCATGGGGACAGCATGGCTCTGCCAGCAGCCGCACACCAGCTAGTAAGCCCGCAGCACCGCCCAGCCGCTTCAGCGTCGGCGTAAGCAAGCTACCGGCCTCAAAGCCGACCACTCAGCCAATCTCCAAACCCATTATTGACTTTGTGCCCAGCAGATTACCAACAAGGCCAACACTGTATTAAGCACGGGCCCCTGTACAAAAGTAATTACTGCATCCAGCCGTCCTAAACAAGTACTACCGGTCTGCACCAATAGTCACTACTTCGACCATTGCATCACATTGCCCTGAGCCAGATAGTTTCACCCATCAACATTCTTTCCAAAAAATTGGATTAAATGTAAAATTGTCAGTTCCATTATGGATAATGACACACACAAAAAAATATACAGTTCCCTCCCCCCAGAAAAGAAAGATAAAAAATTTGTGTACTGTGTAGTGAATACAAAAATGATGTGCACATGTTTAGCCAAAATGTTAAGCATCAAAGCTGAATTAAAAAATCAAACACTCCCTATGATCAATTTGGGGCTGTGGAAGTTTTTTGTATTTATAATAGAGTTGTCTTCCAAGTTTGGCAACTTAAATTATGACTTCCCAATATGTTTAAGAAATTTACCTCATAATTGTCTTCCCCATGGGCATTATTTTGCAAGGTAATAATGGTACTAGTTCCATTATCTAATACTTGCCCTACAAAAAAAATTTGACATGTTTCTTTTGGAATATAGTAGCTTAATTTATATAAATTCTCCAACTTTGGATATGGTAGTTAGATCTACTATTTCTCTTTCTTCATGTTGTGTTTCTTCCTCTGCACTAATTAGAGCAGTGCTTCTCAACCTGGGCTGCAGCGTGGCTGTGGCGTCAATTACGCTGGGCCACAAGGTGGTTCAGGAATATCTTTTTACCCTACCCCTATCAGATGCAAAAAAATAATTTGTTTTGTTTCCTCAGTTTTCTCTTACTATCATGTGACATATATACCTTTTGATATTTCTTATCTAAGAAAGATGTCTTATCACTCCAGCTAGTAAAAAAATGTTGGAAAAAGAACACAGTAGCATATTTATTCTTTGTAATACCTATCATGTAGATACAGCCTAATCTTCACTCAGAAAAAAAAAAGAGAAAATTGCTGGCATTGCTGGCAGTGACAAAATATGAATTAGTTTCCTGCATGTTCTGCACGTTATTGGTTGCTCCGTTCACCGAAATACCGAAATGCTTTTAAAGATGCGTATCAGCAGAATGTGTATGCCTACTGGAAAAGTTAGAAATTGCTTGCTATATCATGGGAATTGCAGTGAATGAGTAACATAAGAGTTACATGATTTTTAAAACTAATAGGCCAACAGACTAAAATTTCAATATGAATAATAGACAAAGGACTTTGTTTAATTTTGGTGTCATGAAATCTCTTACTGAAGGTGTTTGTGATGCAACAAATAATGATCCAATTCCATTCATGTTAAGCCTACAGAGTGATCATCAGGAAAAGCAAGAGCAGAAATCTACCTGTACACAAAAAAAAAATTGTACTTTCACTCGTAAGTACATGGAGAGCTATTTAAAATTTGGTTTTACCCAGTGCCCTGACAGTGAAGAGTTAACACAACCTCAGTGTGTAATTTGTGTTGCTGTTCTGGGAAATAAAGCTATGAAGCTTTTGTGCTTACCTGACATCTCAACACAAAATGTCCCGATCTAGCAAACAAACCCTCGATTTCTTTATGCATAAAAGGGATGTGCTTAAAAAATAAAATAAAATTATTTCCCAAGCTTCAACCACTGATAATTCATTATTAATGGCATTGTAGTCATCATCATTACATGTAGGTAGCTAAATGTAAAAAGCCATATTCCATTGGTGAAGAACTCATGAAGCCTTCTTTATTTATTGTTTGTAATGAAGTATTATGCTTGCCTGCGGCAAATAAAATGAGACATCCCATTGTCCAACGATACAGTTGAAAGGCAAAAGACACAAACACATCTCATTGTAATAATTCAAAATTGTTTGCATTACAGCTGGATGAACCTACAGATATTCAGAACAGCAGTTGAGTACAGGACTGCTGGGATTAGATATGTGATGGCTTAGGTGGGTGGTCGGTCCGGCTGGCTTAGGTGGCCTGCTACCCACCACGGGAATTCTTCTTGGCCTGTGTGATATATTGACCATGATGAAAGTGACATGGAAGAAGATATTTTGAGTGTTTCTGAATTACCTATGCGCACCATCAGTATTGAAATTTTCACAGTTCTAAATGGTTTCATTGTAGAGAAAGGTCTAAAATGAAAAAATTGTGCTGGAATTTGTATTGACGAAGCTGCATGTGTTACAGGCAAAAGTTCAGGTTTTGTTACAGTTAAAAATATGGCAGGCAATAACTTTTTGTCAATGCATTTCTCCATTCATAGGCAAAACTTGGCCTCCAAAAAATAGCACCTGAGCTTAATGAAGTCCTGTCTCAATCTGTTAAAATTACTAATTATAATAAAAAACAGTGCCTTGAATACAAGATTGTTAAAAGTATTGTGTAAAGAAATTGGCTCTGATCATCAAAATCTTTTCCATTTGGAAGTTTGTTGGCTGTTCCGCGGTAAAGTTCTCAAGAGGTTATATGAGCTCATAAAGGAAGTCGAGCTGTTTCTATTTGATAAGAATGTTACATGCCCTAGTTTTTCCAGAATAAAGAACAGATAGCCAAGCTGGCATATCTTAGTGACTTATTTTCTTACAGAAACAAGTTGAATTTAAAGTTCAAGGTTCCAACACAATATCTTGATGCATGATGTACTGTTCAATGGATACTTACACGCAAATGAGACTTGTTTTTGTTCGGGGCTAGATTGGGTGAAAAAGTAAGGGAGTTTAGATGGGGTTCTAGCCCTGGTGGGCAGGCACTGGTGCACATCCGTTGTACAGGACAGGCCTGGTAGTTTTTCTACAGGGCACAAAGTCTGGTTCTTGCAAGACAATCTTGCGTTGAAGGTTGGCTGCCTTGTTGGGAATACCTGGGCAACGTACTTCGACGACTCAGCATCCAACAACGGGTTGAGTGTTAGATCGTGGAGGTACAGCAGGTACTGGTGTAGGATGCTAATGAGGTGCGGACCATAGAGTTGGATACAGAACTGCTAGGATGAGGTACGCGATGACTTTGGTGGGTTGTCTGTCTTGCTGGCTGAGGTGGTCTGCTACCCACTACGGGAATTCTTCTTGGCCTGCACGGAGTGGTTCAGCAAATAATTCCCTTGGTATTTCGCTATGGTTTATTTCTCAATTCAACATCACCAAATTTAATTTAATACTACATTAATGAATCATAATCCAAAGTTATTTATTAGAATGGGGTATGTAAATGAAAATTAACATAATTAAATTTAATAATGTTGGTCTTAGATAGAAAGTATATTATGAATGTCATTGTTATGTTATACATGAACTTACAAAACAAAAATTAGATGGTGCTGTGCCATCGTGATATAACTAAACTAATTTACCTGGCCACGGTCTCGTAAAGGTTGAGGAGCACTGCGTCTGCAAGTACTCTATTTTACTTATATATTCTTCAGGATCTGATGAGTCTTGATAAACATCTTCAATGGATTCACTATTAAGGGATGTCTCCTGGTAAACTGTCTTATTCTGCTTTGTTAAATTTGGAGATCGACCAGCGGTATTCGGTTCTCTTCCCTCAGATATTTCTTCCGTGTTTGCTGATGCTTGGGATGGACCAGTTTCATTAATATCTTTTTCTGCAGTGCTCATTCCAGGTGGAACTAGAACGTTCTCCTTTTTTTACTTTCTTTTCCTTCCCAGTACCACCATGTCTCATGTTCTTCAAATAGTCTATGACGGTATCATTCAATTCTTCCACAAAGGTGAGATCTTCAAAACCATGGGCAGACAACAATCATTTTAACAAAGTGTTTAGATCTAGAGAATAAATTCCAGGTGCTTTTTTAAAGCCTGCTTTTAAATAATTTTCTGTGTATTGATTTTTATATAATTTTTTCCAAAAGCTGTGATAACAAAGCAGGGCATTTATCTTTTGGAATGCCACTTAATGCCAAAATTCTCATTCTTTAAGTGTGTTAGTATCTTTCTTCAAATCTTCTTCATTGGTCTAAAGACTGCAACATCTAGCAATTGTGTTAGGTGTGTAGAATTTGGAGGTAAATGTAAGAACAGGGTATAATTTTCCTTTGCCAGTCTCAGATCCTTGGAAAATTACTTTCTAAATTGTTCCCAATTAACACTTTTGGACCATCAAAGTACATGGCACTACTAGGAATATAAACTTGAACCAATCTAGATATGTGGTTGCATCAAACCAATTGTGGGATATCCTATTGAATCGTGTTCTAGGTGAGGCTCCTTCTGCCCATTGTCCACATATTTTCAGCCCTGCAGAATGTGTGTACTGACAGTAAAACACCAGCTGCAGACTCATAGAACATAGAAAAATTGATGTCTTTGAATGTGACATCACTAGTCTGGGATTTTTAATTCCTTGCTTGAAAATACATTTTTGGAACCCTGGATTATCACATTAATTTGTCTCATCATAGATTAAAATATTGGAAGCACGGCTTCTAGACTCTCTCCAGGTTATTCAATATATTCATTCATGATTTCCGCAGAAACACTTGCTCGCTGGAGTGTAATGTTTTGACACTTCCTCTGACAGAATATTTTTATTTATTAAGTTGTGTTGTATTTTAATTTATTTAATATATTTTCTAGAGGAATGGGTTATAACTTGTACCCTCTGCAAATTATACCTACAGTTCACCTGATGGCATACAAAACTGCCTAAAGTTCAATATTTCCACAGTTTCTTTACTATCAAAACAAAATTTACACTTTGTTCATAGTCACCCAGTGGATGGTAATTATATTAAATTAATGATCTGACTTCAGTAATTAATATATATACACTTTGCAAAATGTAAGTAAATTCACCTTGTATTTATATTATTTTCTTTATATTCAATTTGAGGCCAAGGTACCATTTTGGGACTTGATTGTTTGGGAAAAAATAAACCTTTGTTTATATTATGGTAAATACTGCAATTTCTGTATGTTATTGATAGCAAAATTACACTTATTTTCTGAAAACCCCCATACCCTAACATTTGATTGATTGATTGATTTATTTATTTTTTTACATTTCCTGTGTGTGTAGTAAACTCATAGCTAAAGGCTGTTATGCCTGAGGCTGCAATAAGATATATTTATTAATGGTTAATGCCTGTTGGAAGGGTCTTAAAAAATGCTCACTTTACCGTGAACAGCCTGTACTAATGACGTTCCATTTTCCTCAGATTATTGGCAAGACTTGGGAAGGGCAACATTTCTGTGGTGCAGTAGTTTGCACATTACTAGATTGGGAAGGCGGGGGGGGGGGGGGCTGCTGTGCTGCAGGGGTTAGACTATTTGCCTTCCACCTAGGCGAACCAGGTTTGATTCCTGGATTTTTGCATGAGGGAATTGTGCCAGACGATGCTGCTGGTTGGCAGGTTTTATCAGGGATATCCTGTTTCTCCTGCTCTTGCATTCTGGTGCTGCTCCATACTCACCTCACTTCACCCTCATCAGCTCTCACAACCTTGACGTTGAGAGCTGCCCCAATCTCTCCAATTCCACTGCACACTTGATGTTCTATGTTATTTTAGAATTAAGTAGAAAAGAGTGCTTGTTTTCAATAGGTTTGACTGCTGTATTACACGGGTGATTCCACCTTCATCACTCCACCAGCCAGCCATGCATTCTCCTTCTCAAGTGGAGTTCAATAGGTAATGTTAAATTTGATGTTGGTACACATGAATATTGCTTTAATATGGTTTGTGGTATGTTTTAAGATGCTGTAATTAGTTGCTTGTCAGTTAGTCATAATTTGTGATTGACAGACTAGTTTTAGTGATGTCTTACTTCAAAATTATAAAATTCAGTTACTGTAATTGTAGATAAGCAAACTCAAGTATGTATGACAAAAATTTAGTATCTTTGTTGCAGCCAGCAAACATCTGTCCTGAGCATCTGTTTTCAGTGTAGCATTAGCCAATGTCTCAATCTGTCAGTTTTATAAATTTTTAATTTGTCTTCCCATCAAAATTTTCCTGCCATGCACATTTGATGTATGCATTGATTGAAAGTCTGTAACGACAGACAACTTTTCATGGTCCTGACAAAATTCCTGTAAAAATAATGTTAAAAATTAACTAGAGCTGAGCCAATACACATTTTTACCAGTTCAGTGAGAACAGATACTTCCTCGCCTATACAGCAGATATCCAATATCAGTATAATGAACTACACACATTTTTGCAATCATTGTTGTTAATTACTTAGGTCATTTATCCAAAGGAGGATTACGTTTCTTTAACATAACTTAATCACAAATTCCTGTTTTTCATAACAGGTTTTCACTTAATAATCAAAGCATAACCCTAGGTGTTTATTTTGTAAAAAAATTCTGCATTTTAAGGTGATGCTTTAAATTAGAAGTGGAGTAATGCAGATTGTCATTCCTGCACTGAAACATAAGGCATGTGCAAATATTATTGCACGATGCCTTAATTTCTTTGCTGGTGCTAACTGTATAGAAATTCTACAAATTTTTTCTACTTCATGTTGAATTATTTCCTGCTTATATACATGGATTAATTAAAATTCAGTTGGCCCTAACCATTGCTTTATGATATTAACTACAATGGTCTGGAACATAAAACATGGACAACTGGCTGGATAACAGATAGTAGCATCTCCATTCTTAGATTTAAAAAAAATGTTAATAACTTTTCAGCGCAATAGATTGTAATGTACACAAAAAAGTGTATGTGGAATAATTATTCTTGTGGGATAATTTTTAATTAGCATTTACATAGTGAATTTATAATTTTTGTGTCACATTTATGGTTCTTTAAACCATACATGGTAGGAAGAACTTAATATGTAAATGTTGATGGCAAAGTGTCAAATTATTCTGAGGTTAGGTTTGGGATGTCATAGGACTCTATCTTGGGACCATTCCTTTCCATTCTTGTAATTAATATTTTGCCATGTAATATAACAGGTTCAGCTACAACTATGTATGTTTGCAGATGACAAATTCTTAAAGTGTTAATTTTATTGTAATAACCTGAAATAACTTAACATACCCTTAATAGATCATCTATGTGGTTCAATGCTATAGTCTATAAGAATTACTTAACAGATTGTGTAGAAGTATTAACTAGCAAACAAATAGGCTACGCATCCTTCTGCCATCATGTAGTTTTTGCGGTATTTTGTGTATTTCGCAGTTCACCATTTTATGGGTTCGCTAGTCAGAGGTATCTGTTAACAGTGGTAATACAATATATTAAAAATACTGGCAAACACTCGCACAAAGTTGAACAGTTATTCATGCACCCATGTAGTAACAAACATCAGTGTGCAATTTTGCACGCCAACACATCAAATAACACAGTGGGAAGCTTATCGTACAGTTTGTGAGTTGTGGTATAAATGAGGGACTTATTGGAGTGTTTGAAGTTTGAGGAAACGTTTTTTTATAATGATTTGTTTGAAATATGTCTGCTTGAGTTTGACTTCATAGTCTGGTGCATATACATAATAGCTGTAAGATGTGTGAAAAACAGAAACAATACATCCAAGTATTCAGGTCCCCATATTATGACAGGGTTGCCACTGACCTGGACAGTCAGGAAAATGAAAATTGGTCAGGAAAAGTCAGGGAACTCTCAGTATAATCCATGTAATGTGATTTTGTCCTACCTTCATTAAATGTCATCGATTTTGGCGGCAAAATCACTTTTTTTCAACAAAATGTTCTACTTGGAAACATTTTGTAGGGTCAAAAATATGATGCTGCTGCCATCTCTTGTCAGCCTTAAGTCGTGTCTGAAACAGACAATTTGGTATTTTGGTATTTAGAAGTTTAGTGTGGATGAATTCAAATGTCTCTTTACAGTGCTGCATACAATGTGTGAAACATTTATTTGCACGTTTTTCGACGTTGATTTGTTTTTTGGCTGAAGAGCAATGCTAGCATCAAATGCTGTTTTCTGTTATTTAAATATGTTAAATTAACTTTTGTGTAGACCTAGAAACATTTTACTTCCGTGCGTAACAACATATTAATTACCACTCACATTTCACCATTCCCGTTATTTTATTTTTTGCCGAAACGTTTGATATAACACTTTTGTAAACAGTAGCAGACAACTTTATTTATTAATTTTTATTTTGTAATTTAGTGTACTCCTTCACCTCGGTAAATTTCAACCCCAAATCCCTAAATATTTAAGGCCTAAAATTGGTCACATGATCAAGTTAATAACCTAAATAGCGGGTTCGTGGCCATTTCGAACACTGCTTTAGCATAACCCCGCCCTCTAGCGAGGAACGAGCCAATTGCAGCCACCCCGAGCAATTTTCACCATGTTTTTTATTTCCGACTTAGTTTTAGATTTGTTGCAGTTCTATTTTGTTCACATAAACTCAAAAATTAATACGAAGATAAAATTAACTGCATTACATACATGTTCCTAATAAAGTTACATGGAAATATTTATTTTGTATTACCAGGTATCCTAAGTTGGCAACATTAATTTCTTTGGGTTTTTTTGCTGTTCCAATATTTCTTAGTTTCATATTAAGTGCAGGTATGCTGCACATTGAATCATGACATCCAAAATGACAGTGTTGAATAATTTGTGGCTTGATGCCACAATTAATCCAGAGTTTGCTAGTTGGCTGTGCAAAGTGGAAGGAAATGCAAATCAGGCTTTTTGCAGTGTGTGTTAACGAACATTTCAGCTCAGTAACATGGGACGGCAAGCAGTTGTCTCGCACTCTGAAGGTCCAACATATTTGGAATTTATGCAAGCTAAAATTTCACAACCATGTTTGTCTTCATTTTTTGCCACAAAAAGTGATTGTTATGAATTATCTCTTCCTGGATGTAGTGGACATTCTACCATGAATGATACTGAGGAACAACGAATGCAAGTTCTGCAAGACTAGAAACTGTGTAAACAAAATTTAGCCACACCAGATCTAGACACTTTTGTTTCCAAAAGTGATATTTCTCATGCAGAAATTATGTGTTGTTTGATTGTTGTTGCAAATCAATTTTGAATGAATTTGTGTACTAATGTAGGCAGTATATTTAAGGTTATGTTTCCCGATGGTACAATTGCTTCACAGTTTCAGTTTGGCAGAACCAAGTGTTCATATGTCAGAAACCATGGTTTAGCATTTCATTTGTCAGAAATTCTGTGTACTCATCATGGCAGTTGTGAAGATTGTCATTTGTTTTGATGAAGCTCTAAATAACACATCATCTCAGAAAGGGCAAATGGACATCCAGGTTAGATATTTTGATGTTAATAGGCAAAAAGTGTCTACCCAGTACTGGAATAGTCGTTTCTTAAGGTCAGCGAAAGCTGAAGATCTTTTGGAACAGTTCATTGAAGGTCTGAAACCTCTACCTAGGAAGAATTTACTGCAGGTGTCCATGGATATGCCAAATGTAAATTTTAGCTTTCTAAAGAAAGTCGAAGGTGATATGTTGGTTGAAATCCTGAAGGTAAAAAACTTTTAAACATTGGTTTTGTGGATTGCACACTGTCAATGGAGCAATCAAAACAGGATTAAACAGTGTAGCTTGGGATCTTCACACTTTTTTACGAGATATTTTTAATTCCCATGTAAGGATTCTCCAGCTCGTCAGGCCAGTTTCCCTAACATTACAGGCAGTGAAATGTTTCCCCTGAAATACTGCACTGTCAGATGGGTTGAAAATGTCAGTTGTTTAGAACGAGCTTTATTTGTAGTTGATAATATTAATAAATTTGTTCATTTGTCTGTATTGCCTCATACCAAACCAGCTGGGAGCGTCTTAAAGCACCTAGATGACGAATTTCTTAATTGCAAACTTCCTTTTTTTAAGACGTTGGCAGCTGAATGTGAACCATTCTTACTGAAAATTTCAGTCTGCAAGACCCTTGATTCCGTACTTGTACAGTGATCTCCATGTCCTTACAATTATTCTAATGAGCTATGTTGTTAAATCAGAAACATTGGAAGCTGCTGACTGTGGTAGTAAACTTGTTGCACTTTATCTAAATTGCAGTGGAAATCTACTTCAGTTGAAACAAATCAACCTTGGGTTCAGTACAGTGAAGCACCTGAAGAAGGTAAAGGCAAATGAAAAAGACATTCTCACTTTCAGATTGGAATGCCGGAAAGTTGTAAAAACAGCTATAAAAAAATTGCAAGAGAATAGCCCACTTAAGTACAAATTGGTACAAGGATTAACTTCACTAAATCCAAAAATGATTGCCCATAAATCACAACTTGGTCACATTAGATTTAATGTTGTCTTGCAAGCACTATTTGAGGCTAACAAGATCTCAGAATCTGTTGCTAAAAAAGCAAAGAATCAGTACCTTTTCCTTTGCCAAGATGCAAAGGAAACATTGGAAATTGAATTTAGCAGATTTTTTGCTGGTGAGCCAGAAACCGAATTAGGCCTAGATGATTTCTTTGCTGGTGTATTAGGCAAAACTCATAGATATGGTGAACTGTGGCACATATTCAAACTGTGCCTTATCATTTCACATGGGAATGCATCTGTTGAAAGTGGATTTTCTGTTAATAAGTCTATCCTTGTAGAAAATTTATTTGAAAAGTCTCTTGTAGCACAAAGGCGTGTGTCAGATGCCATTCGTTACTTTGGAGGAGTAGAGCGCATTCATATTAACCCAAAAATGCTCCTATCGGTGAAATATTCTCACAAGAGATGTGTACAACATTTAGAAGATAAAAAACAGTTTCTTGTTGCAAAAGAATAAGCACGAAACAAAAAAAAAATTTCTGAAGCCATGCGAAAACTTGAAGATGAGAAGAAAATCAGACTTGAAGCTAAAGTTGCTGGAGAACAGATTGTGGCGAAAATTGAAAATAGAAAAAACTTGTCAAGTATTTGAATGCTTGAAAAGAAAAAAAAAAGAACTTGCGTTGATGCTTTGAGCATGAAATGTCGAACCTATTAAAAATATTTTGATTGATTTTCAGATTTTTGTAATGAAGAAAATGTACATATTTTGTGATTGGCATTGTTTCCTGTAATGGTGAGTTCACTTTCGTATTTTTTTGTGTGTTTACAATTAATTTGATTTGTGTATTATATTTTTTAGTCTTTATTTGTTTTTATTTATTTAACAATTTTGCAGTAGTGCATACATTTATTTAAAAAAATCCATTATAAAACGTGTACACCGTAAGAATGCAAGGTGGTGCTATTTTCTACTCTTTGGACTACAATTGTCTGATTTTAATTTGAAATAAAGGATGGCGTTTATTTTTATTAGTAAGTAAACATTTCTTTTAAAACTTAATACCATATGTACTAATTTTTATATTACATTACCAGCAACTTGTGGGAAAGTCAGGGAACTTTTATATTTTGGTCAGGGAAAGTTAGTGAATTAAAATGAGGAATATCAGTGGCAACCCTGTCTGAGAAGTTTCCACTGATTCTGGTGGAAAAAGTGACATTACAAATCATGATTAACTTGGCTGCCGAGAAGGCATCATCCAGTTTTCCTGTAAAATTAGACTAACTAATCAATATATGTTACCATTTGGAGAAAAGTGTCAAAAGAAGGGAAAAGTTTTAAGAACTTTATAACACAGAAGCTAGGAAAATACTGAAGCATGTGTGCACAAGGCGGCTCTCATTAGGTAGAAGCTTAGCAAGAGTTGCTGAGCAGTGGGAACCCCTTTAGAGTTTTTTCGATGAGGAAGTTACTCTTCCAATGTATCTGAATTCACTAACATAGTACAGAATTCCAATAACAAAAGACACCAGCTGTGATTCTAAAATGGACAGGAACAGTGAGAATGTGGGTAAGAGGAAAGCAGAGAGTGGTACCGGTACTAGTGGAAAGAAATTGGCATTGCAGGAATGATTATGACAAGGTGAACCAGAAATCTGATTAGGATCTTGTAATAGGTTGTGCCAAAGAATTGTTGATGCGCTTGTAGAAGAGAGAACAGTTTTTTTCCTTTCAGTTTTCAAATACTTTGTATCAGCTTGTGACTATATTATTCATAAATTTCCTGTGAAAAGTGAAATTCTTTGTAGAGCCAAGGTTGCTCAAATAGAGAATATTGAAAGTGCCCACTTTCATGATTTAAAATACCTCGTCACTTATCTCGGGAAGAAGTTCCTACAACCTCTAGAGATGGCAGCACCTCTGTGGCCTTGTGACGTCATGGCCCGTCCGCCTTGAAAGCAGGGGTTTTAATTTGTCGTCACCGCCACGCGGGGCGATAAGAAAAGCACAGCGCTCCTTCACTCACGATAAATCCCCCATGGTGGAAGTCTACACTAACCCCGGTACACCAAAGAACGGCAGATAAGTGGAAATTCAGTATAAATAAGAGGCCAGCATCCAGCATGGGCAGATGTTCCAGGTTCGTCGGCAGATGAGGATCCGAGCCATCCTGAGTCTGCCAAAGACTCTGCCTGCCTTGAGTTTGCCCAAGACTCTTACCTTGAGTCTGCTTAAAGACTCTTCGCTTACATTGAGTATGCTCAAGACTCTTCTAGCCTATCTTGAGTCTGCTCAAAGACTCCCCGCTGCCTTAGTCTGCCTAAGACACTCAGCAATTTAAAGTCTGCCCAAGACTATCCTGTCTAGGCTGACTAAGGATGCTCCTACCTAGTCCGATCCTGGACCCCTTGAGGGCTCCTTTCAGTCTGTGAAGGACTCTCTCTTTTCTCTCTGAGACCTGCATGTCGCAGAAGACCAGCCTGAAAGACGACTTCTCCTTCATAAGGTATACAGTAGAACCTCTCTATTACGACCCCTCACAGTTCCCGAGAATAGGGTCTTAATAGAAGAGAAGTTGTAATAATAAATTTGGAATATTTTGGGCCGATTTTGACCCACGCCTAACCCCTATGCCGCCAAACTTGCCATTTTTAGCACAAAGTTAATGTTCAATCGTCTCTAGCGCATAAAGAACCACTTTTAAAATTAAATATAAATACGTATGTATATTTTAATAGCTGGACATCTCCTAATTAATTTGATACCCAAGAAAGGCATATTGGACCACGTAAAAAAGGCCTAAACATAGTATGACATGGCCATTGAAAGTGTGTGAAAAGATTAGACTATGTATTATTAAAATATAATTAAACACTGTTGGAGATGCCTTATGTTTGAAGCAAAACACAGAACATTATTTATTTATAATATATATGAAGATACATTGGATCACTTGTGTGCTGGGGCTAGCAGCAAATACATTGCAGTGTACATGTAGCTGGGCGAGCGCTTAGATACGCTGCAGCGCAGCTGGGCGTGGCAATTCACATTTGTCGATCTGTCCTAGATCCTGATGGCTGGGCAGCTGCGGGCGGCCATGTGCCGCCTGCTATAAGATTATTCTGGCGGGAGGGGGCCAGCCGCCCGCCGCCAGTGCCGTAGTTACAGGGCCAGTTCGCTTCGTAACAGCAACCCGGTGTTGATAAAACATGTTGATAGATGTGATTCACATCAATGTGTTGAATTTATATGAAATGTAGGCAGCATGTTGGCCTCTGCACTGCACTTTGAGGCCTGGCAATGTTTACGGGAATATCAAAATTTGGTGCTGTCTACTTGAAATATCAACTATCCCGAGTTTTTCATCAAAAACTTCTGACGTGACCTATACACGCACACGGCCTTGCTTGCCAAAATATGTCAATATAAGAACACATTTTATTTTTACACACTTACCTACCTTTATTCACTTTACACATAAAATTGACTTCACAAGACAAAAAAACAAATGCCCACCAAAAAAATTAGCATATTATGTAGATATGGGTGCACATAAACTAAAAAAAAATCATTAAAAAAGGGACATTGAGTTAAATTTGATGTTATACGTACACTGATTAATAAACTAATCTGTGTAATGTGCTGCTGTTTTTTACAGCAAAAGAGGAGGGATAATGGAAGCGAAAAAAGATGGGGAGGGTAAGGCAGAGGCGGTGGCATGTGACTATTACAAAGAATCCGTACTGGCCCGGTCTGAAACTTGCCCCCCCCCCCCCCCCCCCTGCTCTTCCATGGACAATACTCCAGTGTCCTCTTCTGGCATTAAGTAATTTACAGTTTCACGCTGCTTGGGACAACAAATGTCAAAGTCTATGCTGGCAGCTTGAGAAATGTGCGACCACTAACATCAGTAAGGGTTAGTTTTCCATAGACTGAAAACCGAGAATGATAGAAACTTGTGGTTGGAGAAAAGGTGTACAAAAACAAATCCTCGCATAACTGCAGTTCAAGATACTGCAGTTGGCGAGGGATTACTGTATTTTTAGACGTGCCTCAAATTTTCTATTTTTTTGACCCAAACTTTTCATGGTTCCTCGGGATTGGGTCGTAATAGAGAGTTGGTCGTAATAAATGGAGTCTTAATGGAGGGGTTTTACTGTACTTCACCTTAACCCCGGTATTCCCGTACCCCAGTTAACTTCCTGTGACTTTGTGGTAACGAGCCCGTGCTTTCTAGAATACCTACCTGATTAAATCATATTTTTATTAGCAGGTATAAAATTGCGTTGCTATAGGTTTTTACTAGCGGCTGTAAAATTGCATTGCTGAAGTTTTTTCTGAAATTTGTGTTTCTTTATTCCCAGGCTCGCGTTCTGAATCAAACCATGTAATTGTAATTCACGTATCTCGTGTAAATTATAAAGTGTTTAGCCAGGTAGCTAATTATTGTCCGTTTGTATTTTCTGGAATAGCTGGATCTCTCCAGGGCAAACACCGTAATAAACATTATGTCAAATTTAATTGTTTGTGTCCCGTCATTTCTGAACAGGTACCCATATTCCCCCCAACTTGGTATTGTGTGTCAGTGGGTACTACCAGTGGTTCGATGTACACTATAAAGGGTGGATTACAAAGCAGAGAAGTTGGGACCGCCGTGCGTTAGCACTAGCTATGGGCTGTTCATGGTAAAGTGGGCACTTGAGGTCCTAGTTACTTTTTCCTTCCAGCCATATTTAATACTGTAATCACTTTTTAAAATAATTATTGCCATTTAAGTAATAAACACAGTGTACATATTCCACTGCACTTGGAAGTTGACGTCTAAAGCTAAAATAAAATAAAATGATTAACTTATTCTAAATGAAAGGGTTTTCAAAAGTGCTCACGTTACAGTGAATAACATGAAACAACTCTGCACCTCAAGTGAGCTCAACGTCAGAGGATGAAACTAGTTCAGTGTACCCCGACCTTGTCCTGCGGGCTTTCCCCCCAAATACCGCTTGAGTTTACTGCCCCTCTCAACCACCTTCTCGGCACTTACTGGCCAGGTCACCCCACTAGTGAATAAGAGGACCAGATAAAACTATTAGCCCAGACCGACAGTACTACTCACTAGGACACCCCCACTAGGTAGACACGCAATACGACTAGCACAATCAAACTTGTCGGGCAGATTAACCTGGGTATCACACCTGGAAGATACCGAACTCCTGAAGTTTTGCACCATTAAGCTAGCGTCTGGGAAGTTTATACGGGTTCGACTCCCGACCCAGTAAGATCTCGGACCCCGAGCAGCGTCCACATCTGACATTGTCCGAACACATCAACCCACTCGTCCTGTAAAGATCTCCTCCGCCAGGTTGCACACCACCACCACCTAATCATTATCCCATTTCATCCACCCGGGATCGCTGGTATCCCGCATATTGACGACCCTCACAGTGAGGAGGGTAGAGCTCCCTGGACTGGCAGCTACCTCCATTCGCCTGACTTTGGGGTTTGACACTCCCCCAAGCCCGTAGCAAACCTACCCACCAATGGTCTTAATACTGTGTATGATCCTCTTACACCTCACTGACCCATTAAAACAAGTATTATCTGCCGTGGTAGGCATAACTAGACTGTGAGAGGACAATCAATGTTCAATCCCTTACCATCTAAGTTTGCAACACCAGGTAGACACGCATCAATCTGTTCATGGCAGTGAATCATGAAATGAGGCTCCAGATGAACTAGAAAAAACAGTTTGCAGCTTTGCAGACAGAGGAGTTTTCAGAAGTTACTACAAAGCAGGAAAGAATTGATGCTGGATGGGCATTTATTGGAAACATGAAGTATGCTGACAGAACCTTAAAGTATGACAGACTTTCAAAAGTGTTGTTAACAATTCTTTTGGTACCACACAGCAATGCAGAGTGCAAAATAATATTTAGTGTTTTCAAGAAAAATAAAACAAAATTT